>JBAMBQ010004974.1:0-84350 GCA_037044495.1 Stegana nigrithorax
AACAAAACAAAAGCAATGCGCTTATGTTTACCGTTACATGGTGTTCACTGTAGTCACAAACTTGTACGTAGTTAATACGATGTGTGTGTGTGTGGGCTGGATAGGGGGGAGGGATGGTGGCTAAAGAATTTATAATCCGCGTAATTCAAGTTGATAAATAAACGAGAGCAAGTCGCCTTTACCCGCGCAGAAGTGTGCACGCATATTATTAACGACAATAATAATAACAATAATAACGACAACAACAGCAACAAACAACAACAATACTAAAAAAAACTAGTTTGCGCTTGATCTTAATGATCTCGTGCTACTTTTTTAACACCCATGCACGCATACGTCCGTCCCGCCAAGCATTCACTCAAACGCTCGCGACATGCAGAACTCCACAAGCGGCATTGGCGGCGACGTCAGCGGCAAGACATATTATTGGTCACTGGCCGTACGCGCCGCCAGCGGCAGTGCACGGAATGCTGCTTATCAGCGTCGCTCGGCGTCCAACATGTGAACGTCTCGTGCTGCGTTCTCGTTTGATATTCGTGCGCCAAGCGCTCGAGTGGAAATGTACTTGAGATAAGCGTAGCCAGCCAGCCTAGAAGTGCGAGTGCGTAACAGCTAAAATCAAACTATCGGCCTGTAATACCATACACATATGCACATACACACATGCATGCATGCATATGTAACTGTAGTTAGTCTATGTAACAGCAGCACGTAGTGGCCATGTGTCCATGTGTCCGACTGTTTGATGGACTGTCCTTGGTTTTGTTAGTTTGTTTGTTTGTTTGTGTATGCTTGTGGAAACGTTTCGACGACATTAGGCTTTGTTAGCTTTTCTTCAGTGAGTGGAAAATTCTGTGCAGATAAAAAAAAAATTTTACTCACATATGTGTATGCGTATATACATGTGTGTGTGTGTGTATGCATGCATGTTGAGTGGAACGTATGCGTACGGACAGACAGCAAAGACTTTAAGGAAATTATGTCGCGAAAAAGTAAACACAGACAAAGCAATCAACAACAACAACAACAAAAACAACAATTGCAATTACAACTTAAAGCCAATAAAAACGCTAATGCAGATAATAAAAAAAAAAAAAAAATTCAAGTGTAAATGTATTTTTGCAAATGTGAAAAAAAAAAAATAGAAGCATGCCGTTGCCTATACTCAGGTATATATGTGTGTGTGTCGCAGTGTTCGTCTCGCTCACGCTTTGCCTAAAAATAAACGCAAAACATTCACGTGATCGCGCTGCCAACATTCGCATTTCAGTCGCTGCTTGCCTTGCCTTGCATTACGTTGCGAGACTGTACACGCCGCCTCACTGTAGCCGGTGTCAGCAGGCATCATATCAAAGTCCGTTTGCCGTTTCCCGTTTGCCGTTTGCCGTCTGCCGTGTCCAAGGCGCTTTTGCGTCTTCATTGTCTCACTTATAGCCAAAGCCACATAGAGCATAAGCGAGGACGGCGCACGGTGCACGGCATATGCGACTGTGTCCGTCTTTGCTGTCTGCCAGGGCAGTGGGGGATGGGGGCGGTTGGTGAATTATGTCGCTGATGTTATCGCGGCGCTGGCTTTGCTCATCACACGGTCGCCGCCGATTTGGCCACTGAGACAGAGTGCGCCTCGAAAAGGCAGAAGAGCAAAACAAGCAAGAATAGAATCTCATGCACATATGAACGTGTAGACAGGCCCGGTTTCAAGCACTCAGGCCCCGGTAGACAAACGGTTCAGTGCGGGTTCCGGCCCCGGCCATACGCTGCTCATGGCACAGTGCGCTGTGCACAGTGCGCAGAGTGCTGATAACACTCGGCATGACGAGTCGCCGCAACGCAACTCAATACCAAAGTCACACAACGCTTGTCCGTCCGTCCCTCCGTCCGTCCGTCCATCTTACTGTCAGGCAGATAGACAGACAATCGAGCTAAAACCTTCTCTACTCGCAGAGTGCTGTTGATAGACAACTAATTTATGAGTATGAATACCTGCTCACACACACACACACACACACACACATACACACAGAGGCATACGTACTGTGTCATTCATTGATAAGCTCGTTTGCATGTATGCGCGCAGGCATATTTGAGTAATCCAACCAATCAGCTTCAGTTGCCAAGGAATCACGTGAAGTGCACGCGATGTCAATACAATATTCGTGTTATTGTTCTGTAGATTGTTTCTGCTGCTGTTGTTGTTGTTGTTGTTGTTGTTGCTGTTGCTGCTGTTTGCGTTATTATTTCACGTTTCCTTATAAACAAGCTAAGCACGTTTTAACACTCATGCGAGCAAGTACCCGTGCGTCCCTCACCCGTCACCCGTCACTCGTCATTACACAGCAGCCAGCCAGTCAGTCAGTCAGTCAGTCAGTCAGTCAGTCAATCAGTCAATCAGTCAGCCAGCGAGCAAATCGAGGTTTGCCTCTACTTGACGCATTTTGGCGGTTCATGAACATTGTTTGTGTTTTTGTTATTTTTGGTTGTTGTGGTTGTTTTTTTTGTTGTTTTTCTGATATTTTTATTTTATTTATTTATTAATAGTACGCGTAGTTTCGCTGATAAGCGAGTTTATTGAATTGAGTAGATTCGTTATTTTTAAATGCACGAAAATAAATACAATAACAATAAAAATGCGCACTTTGCGCTGCTCACGTGGACTTGATAATCTATCCCATGCATAGAACACACTGGGGAGTACAGCATAGCAGGAGGGGCAGCACAGGCAGCTGTCGGGAACAGCATTGGCCATGCACAGTATGGCGCAGTATCGACGCACGTGTTTTCAACTGGCCATGGGGGGGGGAGGAGTATGGGGTGTGGGTTATGACGCGCGTGTGCGTGTGTGTGACATGACCTACGTCAATATTGTACTTGGCTGATTTAGTGTTTTCCCGCTGTTTGGGTTCAATGACGTTAAATATGGAAATTTTCGGTGGGCAGCTGGGATGGTGGGGAGTCTGCTAGGGCACTTAGCTATGAAAAGAAGAAGATGTTTATGCTGTATGCTGATTGGGTTTGTGTCTTTTACAATTCTAGTTGGACATTGTCATCCGGATGTTGTGCGCGCCGGTTGCCTGCAGATGGCCACCATATCCACGAACAATCGTTTCCTCCACGACGAATTGGTGCAGTGTGCCAAGACTTTGACCGGCAAGATGCCGGCACCGCTGTCGGTGTGCTTCTTTGTGAACTCCGGCTCCGAGGCGAATGATCTGGCCTTGCGTTTAGCCAGGAACTATACCAAGCGTCAGGATGTCATCACTTTGGACCAGTAAGTCGGCACGAAGTGCTTGGCTAAGTACAACGATTAAGTTTTATTTGCTTTGCAGCGCTTATCATGGCCACTTGACCTCGGTCATGGAGGTTTCGCCGTACAAGTTCAATCAGCCCGGTGGCGACGTGAAACCTGACTATGTGCATGTGGCACCCTGCCCGGATATCTATGGCGGCAAGTACACCGACAAATCGTTTCCCAACACGGACATGGCCAAGATCTATGCGCAGCCAATTGTCGACATCTGCGCCAAGCAGCAGGCCAATGGCAAAGGCATTGCGGCCTTTATTGCGGAGAGCCTGCAAAGCTGCGGCGGTCAGATACTGCCGCCGGCCGGTTATTTCCGTGAGGCCTACAAGGCCGTGCATGATGCCGGCGGCTTGTGCATCGCCGATGAGGTGCAGGTCGGCTTTGGGCGCGTGGGCAGCCATTATTGGGCCTTTGAGACGCAAGGCGTGGTGCCCGACATTGTCTCGGTGGCCAAGCCGATGGGCAACGGACATCCCGTGGGCGCAGTGGTGACCACGCCAGAGATCGCCAGTGCCTTCTCAGCCACTGGCGTGGCCTACTTCAATACATATGGCGGCAATCCGGTGTCATGCGCCATTGCCAATGCTGTGATGCGCGTCATCGAGCAGGAGGGCCTGCAGGAGAACGCACGCAAGACCGGCGAGTACCTGCTGCAGCAATGCGGTGATCTCAAGTACGAGTACGACTGCATTGGCGATGTGCGCGGCCTGGGTCTCTTTATTGGCGTGGAGCTGGTTAAGGATCGCAAGACACGTGAGCCGGACACAAAGTCAGCACGTTGGATAGTCAATCGTATGAAGCAGCTGCACAAGGTGCTCGTCTCCTCGGACGGTCCCAATGACAATGTCATCAAGCTAAAGCCGCCCATGTGCTTCAATCTGGAGAATGCCGATGAGTTCCTATTGGCATTCCGCGAATGCCTGACGCAGCTGAAGAAGGACGCGTCGGCCATTGAAGCCGGCTTCGTGGCGACGCCAAGTGGCGTCACTGTCGCCGGATTCGATACCATGGCGAATAAGACGTCAAAGATCTTTGAGCGTCAGGACCGCCTCATCAAGTCGGTCTAAGGCCGATCTTCGTGCACTCAACGTACAATTATCAATACCACGTACATATTTATTTACTTGTAGGTTATGTTCTTAGCCGTTATCTTAGTTTAGTCTCTAGCTTAAGCGCTGTAATGCGAGCCCACTCCCTGCTACTGCCCCAATTATTTGATTTAATCTTTCTGCGAGTATATACTCCTCTTCGTATATACTTTATATTTCTTCTTCTCTGTTTTGTAGATTTAGTAACTTCTAGTATCTAGAATCGTGAGTGTCCGAAGTCGTATAAATTTCTTCTTGTTCTTTTTTTTTTTTTTTGTATGGATTTATTGTTTTCTTAATGATTTAATTTATAATTACTAATTGTATCATATGTATAATCGATGATCACAAGAGTTGTTTTTAATATTGTTACAATGTTGCGTACATATGTTATAATATACTATATACACATAATTACTTTGTGGTAGCCTTAAACTGTTGAACAAAATTATATATACATATACTATTTACCCTTAAAACAAAAAAAAAAAAAAAAAAACAACAAAACAATAATAAAAAAAAAAAAAAATTAATTAACTATTATTTAATGCTTAAGTTGTATCGGCTGCCCTAAGGCGCTTCTATTCCTCAGCGGAGAAAACCATCATGCAGTTGTAAAAAAGAAGGCGGGGGCATAGGAAGAAATGCGGAGAAGCGCCACATGGTGCTACGTGGGGTTATCTAGGGTACGAGTCTGGTATTGGCGTCATCGCTAGCATAACCTCCGGCATGCAGTGGGTAGGCGGCATCATCGCTGCAGTCGTCGTCCACCATGATGGTCGGCAAGAATCGTTGCTCGCCCAGCGCGAGTATTTCACTTGCCTGGCGGCGACGAATAAGGATTAGGTATGTTTGTATATTTGCTAGACATATAGACTACTAAGGTTCGGATGGTGAATGCGGGAAACGTACTCTTGGTGACGTGGTTTCGAGCAGAACCTCCGTACCCGCTGCATTGGACGGCGCAATGCGGAGAAACCGCTGTATGGCCGACATGCCATAACTCTGCGTTTCACGTTCCAAGTTGAACGAGGCTGCAGTGGTGCCTGTGCTGCTGCTCCTGTCATCTTCGCCCACGGCATCGTAACCGCTGCTGCTGCTGCTGCTGCCTGTTGCACTTGCATCTGTGGGTGTGTTGTTTTTCGTGTTAGCGCCCGTTGCGAGAGGATTCTGAAAATGCAGGTTAATGTTTAGATCACGATGACCGCGCCGGACGCGGCGATAGTACATAAAAGCGATGCCCGCGCCTATGCCACCAATGAGCAACAGTATCAGCGAAACAGTCCATGCGGTCGCATGCGTTGATGCCGCCCCCGGATCGTTGCCATCGGCTAGCCCATCATTTTGGCCCGACATGCCCATTGGGCCGTTTGACAGCAACGCACCGACCATGATCTCATTGGAGTTGCGTTGGCCGCAGTGCTCATGCTCCGCAACGACATTGTTGCCGCACATGCACTCGTAGCCGTACTCCGCCTGCACGCACATGCCGCCGCACTTGGCCATGTTGCAGGGATTGCGGTTCATCGGCTGCCGTGAGCTGCCATCGACCATGATGTCCTCGGCATTGAGTATGTTCAGGTTGAATGCCTTGCAGTTGCGTGCGCCGTACAGCTGGCAGCGCACCGCCTCCTTGGCCCCAATGTTGACCACATACGCTTGGTTCTCGTACACTGTCAGCCCGGATGGCTGCAGTATGGCATTGTTCTTTTGTATGAGTATGCGCGGTTTGCGGCCAGCAGTGTCGCCTGGCTTATAACTGATCGATTCCAGTGTTTTGGTGTGCATGTCCACGTAGTAGAGTCGCCGCTTGTAGGGATCCGAGGCGAGTGCCGATATGTAGCCGGTACTTTTGCGTATCAGTGTTTCGCGTTTGTTGCCATCCAGCATGGCAATGGTGATCTGCGAGTAGAGCTGGCCGAACGACTCCGAGCGCACGGTGACGTAGAAAAGATGCCGATGGAAGGCGTCAACATTGAGTGTTTTGATGGTAACACGTGGCTTGGTGTCGACCACGCGACCGCACATCTTCGCAGCAAAGGAGCATACCCTGATCTCGTAGCTTTGTGCACGACTGATTACGTAGACGTTATCGGTTATCCAGTCGACTGCCACTTTGGTGGGCGCACGCACCGTCAGTCCTGCACCGATTTTGCCGCTGTCCATGTCCACCATGTAGAGTATGTCTTCCGTGTCGCTGCTGAAGTAGGCCTTACGCTTGCGTATATTCGCATCGAAGCCAGTTATGCGTGAATCGTTGGCGGACCAGACCACTCGCAGCGTAATCGGCTGCTCGCTCATGCTGCGCACCTCATTGTAGGTGGTGAAGAGCAACGCCGAGCCGCCATTGATGGACTTACAGGTGACGCGATCCTGCCGTAAGTTGAAGTCCGGATAGCATGAGCATTGGTAGCTTCCGCGTTTGTTCTCGCAAATTTGCGCGCACGGTTCCGTGTCCAGGCACTCGTTAATATCCACGCAGGAGCGCAAGTCCGCGTCCAGTTTGTAGCCAGCAAAGCAGGAGCAAACCGCACCTGCGGGCGTTGCACGGCATTTGTGTTCGCAGACGTTCTTCGTGGTACTTGTGGGTTTGCAGGCGGTGCTGCACTGAATGCCCTCATCATTGCCGTTATCACAGTCATCGAAGCCGTTGCAGACGCGCGACATGTCTACACATCGGCCGTCCTTGCAGTCGAACATATGCGGCTTGCAGGCACGCTCCGCTGATGTGGTGCCCACCGAAAGCGTAGAGTTGCGCTGATGGTCGCAGTCCATTTCGTCGGAGCCATCCGGACAGTCCCTCTCATGATCGCAGCGGAACTCTTTGCGAATGCATTTCTTCGTGTTTTTGCATTGGAACTCATATATGCTGCAGATTTCGCCGCAATCGGCCTCGTCTTCGCCACGTGGACACTCGGTAGTACCATTGCACTTGGCTGTCATCTCAAGGCAAATGCTGGGCTCACTCTTACATTGGAACATCGGGATTTGGTCATCGTTGCTGCAATTGGTATTTGCTTGTTTCTTGCCACCCGTTGTCAGATCACAATCCAACTCATCCGACTTGTCGCCGCAGTCATTATGGCCATCGCAGATCAAGCGCGCATCGATGCACTGTCCCAGAAGGCAGCGATGCATGCCCTTCGGGCAGTCCTTGAGGCCGCATTTATCATGCTCGTCAGAGCTATCGATGCAGTCGATCTTACCGTCGCACTCCCAGCTGCTGGCTATGCATGTGCCTGTGTTGCACTGGAACATGTTCTTACCGCACTTGATCTGCTCGTCGGAGGTCTTGTCCTGATTGCTTTTGCAGTTTGCCTCATCGGAGTTGTCGCCACAGTCATTCACACCGTCACACATGACGCTGAAGTCTACGCACTTGCCGTTGTCGCAGGAGTGCTGATGGCTATGGCACAGTTTGTCCTTATCTGAAGAAATACCATTAGAACGAAATTAGCGTAATAATCGTAAACTGTTAACTGTCAACTCACCGAAATTCTCACAATGATGTTCGTCGGATGCGTCATGACAATCCTTCTGGCCATCGCAGCGTTTCTCATTGGCGATGCACTTTTCTGCGTTGTGACACATGAACTCGCCATAACTGCAGATGACCTTCGGCCGCTTCTTGTCAGCTAGTGCATCGCAGTCTGCCTCGTCGGAGGCGTCCGGACAGTCCTTGCGTCCATTGCAGCGATGCGACAATGTTAAACACTCACCGGAGTGGCACCGGAACTCGCAATCCAATGCCTCAATGCACGTGTGATTCATAGCATCGCGGAAAACGAAACCTGCAGGACACAGACATGCACTCGTCGATTTTGTTGCGGTGACGCAAACGTGTGAACAACCGCCATTGCCATGTTGGCATGGATGATCCGCAGTGGACGCAGCCGAGCTGGCGATCAGTGGAATTCTTATGGGCAGCGTGTGCGCAAAGGCATCTCTAGCCACAGTAATCTCCACACGTTTCATTGGGCCCATGTTACTTTTATGCGTCCAGTAAATGGAGGGCGAATGTAACTCCGTCCAAAAGATGTCGTTGTCAACGATGGCGATGGCGTAGGGCCGCCGCAAACGTCCGCGAAACGTGTACGGATGTAAGTTGCGATAGTCGGTAAAGGATATGCGTCCCACCTCGCTGTCTGCCCAGTAAAGCGTGCGCGTGTCATAGTCAGCCGCGAGGTTAATGTCGTCATCGCCAATATCGTCCTCGAACACGTGGACATGCTCGCCTCCACCGCTCAACGACTGTTGGTCGATGTGTGCATAGCGGCGGGCACGCAAGGCCACGAAGAAGATGCCATCTGCCGGTATCACTGCAATGCCGATGGGCGCCTCAACGCCCGAAAAGAAGCTGACGATTGCACGAGTGCGCGATTTCAGCGAGAACACCTCGATCACATGTCGCTCGGAGTCGCTCCAGTAGATGTTGTGCGCTAAGTGGTCTGAAAAGCAAAAGAATACAATTGGATTTCATATGTTTTCTTTTTTGTTCGTTTTTGTTTTTTTTTTTAGCCATTTGTACACATACCGAATGCGAGACCAGTTACGTTGCCTAGATTGCCGTGAGTCAGACGTTCCAGTTTGTGGTTGATTGCATCGAACTCCACGATAGCTCGCTGCAGGTTATCGGCAATGATGACGGTGCCATTGACGCTGTTGTAGACCATTTCGTTGATGTAGTAGGGCAATTGGTGTGACTGCGTTATGGTGTGTCGTCCGAAGGCTGTGTGCTCCATCTCTAGCAGGGAGGTTCTGATGCCGATGTAGAGGCGCTGCTTCTTGTGGGTTGTCACGCAGCGGCGTTGATCTGCCGACAGTTGCATGCCATCGGGACAGGCGCAGGTGAAGTGATGGTTTTCGGCCAGTAGACATAGATGCGAGCAGTGTGCCTCCTGGCATGCGTGCGCCATCTTTGGTTGCTTCGACGGATGGTAGACGTGCACAGCGTAGATGGTCCGATCCTTGCTGATGATCTTGTGATCTTTGCCGGTGAACTTATTGCACTCATGTATGCTCTTCGTGCCCCAATCCGACCAGTAGATCTTGTCTTCAAACACAGAGATGCCATACGGGTGCTTGAGTATCTCGTCGAGCACCACACGCCTATCTGTACCATCGGAGCGCACGCTTTCCATAGTTCCGATCTTTGCATCGACCCAGTAAACGCGATCGTTGTGCATATCCAATGCGACTCCGTTGGGCCAGTGTATGTTCTCGCTGACAATTGGCATCGAATGGCTGCCGTCCATCGATGCTCGTGCGATCATTGGCTTTTCACCCCAGTCCGTCCAGAACATTTGACCTCGTTGCGGCCACAGCGCAATGCCACGTGGATGATGCACATCAATGGTGACGAGAACAACGCAGCTCATGCCATCGTTCGAGCAAACCGCAATGTGACGCATAACATTGTCAGAGAAATAAATGTTGTCTAGTCAATTAGGAACAGATTTCAGTTAAACATATATGACAGCTTCAATGCACTACTCACCTGTCAGCCAGTCGACAGCCAAATCTTCGGGCGCATCCAGGCCGGAGGTTAACAGTATTTCCTGCTCGCTGCCGTCAGCTTTTGCACGCACAATGCTCTCCGCTTCATTCTGTATGTTCGTCCAATAGATGTAATCACCGTCGTAGGATAAGCCGATTACCTTGGTTAGGTTCTTTGCCACCGTGAAAACGCGACGTTCACTCAAATGCACACCCATGACAGCTACTTGGGTACTGTAGAGTAGCAGCGGATCGGCGTCCTGGTGTGCGCGGCAGGTGCGATTATCAGCCGCGAGTTCGTAGCCTTCATCGCAGATGCACTTGTAGCCACCCGATGTGTTCTCACAGCTCTGCGTGCAGGCGTCATACTGTTCCAAGCACTCGTTTATATCGAGACATGTGCCTTGCAGCGCAGAGTGTCGAAAACCCTTAGGACATATGCAATGGGCACCCGTGGTGGGCAGCATGTGGCACTTAGCTGCAGGCGGACAAACTTTTGTAGTGCAATTTTCTGTCTTTGCTTGGCAACGTTCAGACTCATCGCTGCCATCGGGACAATCGACTACGCCATCGCAGGCTTTTGAGATCTCTAAGCAGGTCTGATTGTTGCGGCACATAAAACGATTTTGCTCCGGCGTGCATAGATTGGCTAGAGGAACCAAGTGAATGCGTGGAATATAAAAACTGAGCTTATTCTCAGCTAAGATCAAAGGCAACTTACCGCAATTCTGCTCATCGCTGCCATCGCCACAGTCATCCACACCATCGCATAACCACTTCTTGCTCTCCAGGCACTTCTTGTTTGCACAGAAATAGCCGCGACAACTGGCCTCCGCCTTAATACAGCCGGCCAGCTCATCGGAACCGTCGTGACAATCTCGTTTACCATCGCACATAAAATCCAAGGGTATGCACGACTTGTCCGTCTGACATGTGTACTCGAATTCGCTGCAATTGCGCTTTGTGCCGTGCCAGCCGCCCGTGCCTATATCCCATGAACTGCCGCCAAAGCCCCTATGACGCGGACGACCCACACAGTCAAGTTCATCCTCGCCGCCGGGACAATTATCGACGCCATTGCAAATCAGTTCCGACATCAAACACGGCCCCTGTGGTTGGGCACATGGAAACCAGTTGGGCTTGCGGCACATTTTCATATCTACACGCGCACATGTATGTATATTCGTATGTGTATGTGTGTGTTTGTGTGTGTTGTAAAAAGTGAGGTTATGCCGCATTACAATATGTGCCACGCGCCGAGCGCATTACCTACCGCAGTCCATTTCGTCCGAGTTGTCTGGACAATCGTGACGTCCGTCGCACATCTTCTCACGTAAGATGCAGCTTCCGTCTTGACATCTGTAATCGCTGGAATTGCAACGTGTGCGCACTTGCTCCGCAATGATCGGCGTCAAGGACCAACAGTGAATGCCCAACAGCAGCAGCCACAGTGTCGGCCGGGATAGTTTATTGACATTGCGCTTCTTCCGTACATGTTCATCTACTAAATGGCGCATGCTATGGCTATGAAGGACGAAGTAGTAAAATAACACGTGGCAACATTTGAGGTTATGTTGGATAATTGCTTAGTTGGATTTGTTAATTACGTTTGCTTACCGTGAATGTGCAATCTTATAGTAAATATTTTTAACAATTTCTAACAATTACTTACAAATAAAATACAAAAATTAACAATAAAAAAATAACTGTATTATATGCAAGAAGTAACAAAATATTTAAAAAAAAATTACAACAAAAATCTACAAAACGAACAAAAACTGATTTGTGCGAATGCTCAAAATGCACTGAAGTGTTCGTTTTTTGGTTATTCTTCTCATGCTCGTCATGCAGAAGTACAAGAATGCATAAATAGTTGTATAATCCCGTTAGAAAGCCACTTTGCACTTTATCACGGCGCAGCGTCAAAGCTACAGTTGCAGCAGCGCAGCCAGAAGCTTTTGAAGCGAAAACGAAAGCTCGCAGCAAAGACAAACACAAGCAGCGCATTTTGTCAAAGCTACGCGTTGGTGTTGTTGTTGCTGTTGTTGTTGAAGTTGTTTTTAAGCACGCATCAAATGTGCTATTTGTTGTTGTTGTTGGCTTATAGTTTTCATTTCCACTCCCGGAGTAGTTTTAACTCGAAAATATTAAATAAGTTATAATTAAAAAATAAAATTAAAATGTGAGCAAACAACATTTTGGATGTCACTGACCCTTATACCTTATGTATTTGTATAACATTTTGGGTGTCACTGACCCTTATACCTTATGTCTATGTATAACATATATATATATATACGCGTACATACATACATATGTGCACAATGATTAAAAATAGCGCAGAGTTAAATTAAAATAAAATTAGATACAAAATGTAATTTAAAACAGACAATTGTCAAAAGTTACTGATGTTTTTAAAATGCTTTTCCAAATAATCAACAAAGCACAGCACAGCAGATTCAATTAAATGAAATTATTATTTGAATTTTGTATTATGTTAAAATGCTGCTCCACAATAAGCCAATATAATATAATTTATGAGCATGTTAACTGTTGTTTATGGCACTTACCCATTCAAAATTGGCGATAAGGCTGCATCAATTGGAACTGGTGGCCAATGACACACACAACACGCGCAAGGAGCAGGCATTTGTTGCTAATTTGCGGGTCTTCACCTTGGACAAACTAATTGCCGAATCGCATAGCCATGCGGGTAAAAGATTAGCGCTAGGGCAGGGCAATAGTTTAGGTCATGTGCCGACATTCGATTCCTGCTATTGTTTTGTTTCTTTTTTGCTATTTTTATTAATATGGTTTTTACTTTGACTATTTCGTTGTTGTAGACGGCAACGACTTTGTTGCGCCAAGCCAGAACATCGCTCCACACCCCAATGCTGTGGTTTCGTCTAACGCTGATGCTGACAGAATGACTGAGTGTGCGACAGACTGCGTGACTGACTGCGTGACTGACTGGCTACGTGAGTGACTGAGTGAGTGAGTAATTCCGCTGTTCGTGAGCCTGGACTGGTTCGCTGATTTTGTCAATTGTCAGCATGCTGATCTGTCAACTGAACGCACACCGAGATTTGCAGTGTCGTTGAGATTTGTCGTAATTACCCAACTGCCGAAGTGTCTGAGCAATGCAGCACTTAAAGGTTTTTTTGTTTGTTATTTTTTTTCCTTTTTTTTTTGTCATGTTCATCATTGCTTGGCTTGGCTAATTTTGATTTAATTTTGTTTCTTTTTTTTGTTTGTTTTATTTTATCTTTAAAGTGCGGGCACATTAGCTAAGTACAGTGGATTTGTTGCTTTTTGTGTGAATGATATAAAATGTTGTGGCGCATATGACTTCGGCATCAGTTCTCCAGTTCTCGGCAGAAACGCAAATCAACTTATAGTCAGTCAGCTACAAAACGGTTGGTTGGACAGGTTAAAATGCCAAAGGACGAACCGTGCTAACTAATTGTGTGTGTGTGTGTATGTCTTTTTTTTTTTTTTTTAGAAGTCTTCTATTATGTATCAAGCAATTGTCTTCGTTTCCTTGTGCGCGCTCGTCTTGGCTGATGTTTCACATTTGTCACGCAGCTATTTGCCGCCTGCCAGTGTCGCCGCGAGTTTCTTGAACACGGACTATACGAGCAGCACTCACAATACGGGTGCTTATGTCGCATCCGACGGTTTGGGCGCTGCCCATTATGCCGGTGACCGTTTCGGTCTTGGCTCGTCCGCTTCGGCAGTCAATTATCAGGCGCCTGCAGTTGCTTCCAGCTACAAGTATTATACAGCACCGGCGGTGGCCAGCAGCTATGCGGTGCCGGCTGCAGCGTCGCTGACTTACCTACCGCCAAGTGCACACAGCTACAGCGCTCCGGCTAGCAACTATATATCGACATCGGCGGACAGTTACGCTGGCACAGGCATCGACACACAGTACGCCGCAAATGGTGGCTATGTCTACTAAATGGCTTGGGTCAACTGTGACCTGTGAGTATGGAAGCCGACGTCGCATACTTGAATAAGTATTTTTTTTTTTTAACGGGATTCTAAACTTAACAAATGTGCTTTGACGTTTACTTATGTTATGTAGTGTCACCATTACTCGTCCATGTACCAATTAAAATTTAAGCTTAACATTTTTTTTTTCAGTTACTAAAGATGAAGTGTAAACATTTTATTTTAATTACTCGTACATACATACAAACATTGTATATAAAAAAAATAAAAAAAAAAATTTTCTTGTTTCAATAAAATTAATTCGTTTGTCTATAATCTTGTTGATCTGTCGCTGACACTTGTCGACAGCGTTCGTGCTAATCGGAGTGGTGATCCATTGGGGTATTTAGTGTTTGTGTTTGTATTCGTAGCCGCCGTTTGAGCCGTATCTGGTGTTGTAACCGCCGCCGAAACCGGCATTCGAATAGGAAGCCGATGAGGCAGTAGAATGACCAAGGGAGCTGCCATAACCAGAGTTACCACCATATCCGCCATGGCCGTAGGATCCAGACGAACCGACACCGAGCGACGAGCCTCCATATGAGGAATAACTGCGTGCGGGAGCTGAATGACTGACAGAGTAGGTAGCGGGAGCAGAATAGCTTCTAGCATAGGTGGCAGCGGGGGCTGAATAATGTGCACGAGCAGGAGCTGAATAGCTGGCATGCGAGACACTAGCGGCTGGCGCAAGGTATTGACGAGAGGGTGCTGAATAGGATCTGGCAGGTGCTGAATAGCTGCGGGAGTAGCTAGCAGGTGCGGAATAGCTTCTAGCATAGCTAGCAGCAGGTGCTGAATAACTGCCAGAGTAGGCACCAGCACCGCCATAGCTTCCACCATAACTGGCAGCGGGCGCTGAATAATGCGTATGAGCAGGAGCTGAATAGCTGGCATGCGACACGCTGGCAGCAGGTGCAAGGTATTGACGAGAAGGCGATGAAAAGCTGCCGGAGTAAGACGAAGGTGCGGAATAGCTGCCAGCATAGGTGGCAGCCGGTGCTGAATAGTGCGTATGTGCAGGAGCGGAATAGCTGGCATGCGAGACACTGGCTGCTGGGGCTAAATACTGACGCGAGGGCGCCACTGAGTGTGCAGACGAAAAGCTATTGCCAAACGATCCCGTGCCATAGCTTGCACTTGGCGCAGAATAGGTGTTATGCGCGCTACTGGCCCCAAACAAAGAAACCGCCGGTGCCAGATACTGACGCGAGGGTGCCGCGTGCGATGCAAAGGAATTGCTTGCAGCAAAGGCGGGCGATGCTGAAGAATAGCTGCTGTATGCGTTTGCCTGCGGTGGCAGGTACGTATTGCTCAATGGACTCGCCAGGCCGAGTGTGGCCAGTGCCAAGAGTGCACAGCAGACGTTGAAGGGGCGCTTAAATGACAAAATTGGTTTTAATCTGCATTTGCTAAATTTTACTGTGGGATGCTTACCATATTTCGTGAGATTTATGAGTGTTGTGGCCAAGGTAATGTGCCGCGGCGAACTGATGCCATTAGATCGAAGTCAGCCAACTTTTATACATGAGCTTAGAAATCAGCAAGCACCTCAATTAAGAATAGGATTCGAATACTCGTCTTCATTGTCGTCAGCTTAAGCGTTACTTGTCTATACGGCGGCCCGCCCACATGCCGCTTGCCGCTGTTACGTCCAATCGTGTCCATATCGGAAGTTGGTTTCGAAAGTTTAATTAATGATGCCTCTTTTTACGAGTAACGAGCTACTCGCTTTCAGCAGAAGAATCGCTATTAAAATAAAAAAAAATAAAAAATTTTTTAAAACAAAAAAAAAAAAAAAAAAAAATTAAATAAAGACAAAAAAATAGTAGGAGAAGTCAAAGCGTTGCTCAAAGCCACGCGATACTTGCTGCAAATTACCATTGTTTGGTATTATAATCAGATTTTTTGTTTTTTATATGTGTTGTTATTTTTTAAGACAACTTTAAGAACATCTGAAATAATTACAATAGTCAAAAAGAAAACAAAACACAAAAAAGATCAAACAAAACACCAAAAACAGAAAGCAAATACAAAGGGTAACCTGTTATGCGAATCGGCAAACCAACCAATAATAAAAAAATCAACAAAATCGAAACTCGTCTACGCCAAATCATGAGTTGGCTCTTCCTCAGTAAGGGAACCCGGTCCCAAGAGTTTTTTTTTTTTGCCTATGCATAACTCAAAATCAGGGACTTGGAGCGGACTAAGCAAAAAAGTTATTTTGTAAGAAGTGTAGAGTGGAGCAGAACTTTTTTTATTTTTTATCAATTCTCTTAGAGCGAATAGTATATTTTAATAAAATCGAATATTTTCACAAATTCCATCTACTTTTAAAACAATTCAAATGGCGCATTATCCTTATTGGAGCAGAAGGCCGAATGTGTAGAGGTCACAGTTGCTTCAGATCCCTGAGACTAGATGGATGGGCTGCCTAATAAATCTGATACGGTTATGAATTTTTATGTGAAGTTTAATAATGATTACGGTAACGCTTGTTGTGCAGCCCTGTTTACAATGTATTTGCTTTTTTGTTTCTTTTTTTTTTCTAAAGAAGAACAAAAAAACCAATAATTTAAACTATTGACACAAATGAAGACACATCGCATTTGGTTTTAGACGTCAGATTATTAACTGCTAGATAAATTTTTTTAATTAGATTTTTTTTTTTTTATTTTTAGTTGGGCAGTGTGTGAACTCTTGCTGTGCGTAAGATGCCGGTACTTACAATATATTGTTGGTTATTTCTATAAATACATATACAATAATCAGCCTTATACAATCTTGTATATGATGCCTATTAATTATTGTAAAATAAAATATTAACGATCTATAGTGAGTTATTGACTCAAGAGAAAACAAAATGGACACTCGATGCTGCATACACCGCTTATTAATAAATGGATCAATGCATGATTTATGCAGGCATGCATAAGCGCATGTATACATACATTCATATGTATATGTTGGCTTGAGAACAGCCAAATGGCAAGGAAGCCGATTCAGAACCACGAAATGCATATCAAGAATAAATAGAAGTGTGCATAAATGCATTCATGTGTTCCTTAATGTGTGCATAACATTCACATAATCGTACGTATGCATAAACACATGCCTACCTCTGTCTGTCTGTCTGCCTGTCTCTCTGTTCAACTGTCAGTATGTGCGACTGCTTACATATGCAAAGTAAATGAGAGGGTCTCATGTGCATTTAAATTGCTGACAACTCGCAACGTCGTCGTTCCTTAATTTTACGTGTTTTCTTAAGACTGAAATCAGGTTAATTGGTCTTCAAATGCGAGTAAAAATTAAATTAAAAAACAGAAATCCAAAACTAAAAACATTGTTATGCCCTGCATACGCTACATTTATTATAGCAAGTTGCTAGCAATATGTAAGCTCCTTTGAGCCTCCTTTATGTGTCTTTGGATTAAGCAGATTCCACTGCAAAAAGTAGTGACACACCTGCTGCGTGTGGTCTATAGTTTCGCATTGGAAACATTGTCATTTTCTATATGTGCTGTATAAAGCCTTCATGATAATGCGTAGCGCATTGGGGTTTCATCGTAATCCCAATATTTATGCAAGCTTCCACGCAATGTGCCATTGTTTTTGTTTTTAGTGTTCTTAGTCCGCCTGCTTCGGCAGTAAAGCCGGCATGAGGATATAAAAGAATGCAACGGAAAGATGCTGGCAGTCATTGGCTGCTTCTGACTTTGTTACTAAAAAACTTGGGCTCGAGGTGCGTTCCCCATGGCCACAGTAAGTGTTAGCACACAATTAACAGAAGAACCTACGCTTGACTTCTTTAAACACAGATTGACTACGTTCTGGCACTTTGGCTGTGGTTGGCGTTGGTGGCAGTGCAACTCGTAGAAGTGAGAACTGATGTGAGCTATCTTTATACACGGCAGCTGGGGGTGGGGCAATCAAATGATCATAAGCTAACAAATCTTATGAAAAGAGATGAGGTGGTACAGCCTCTAATGTATCACTTTGTGACTGAACACCGGCCGCTGGATCTGGGACAAAATCATTATATTAAACCTGGTGGTCTCGTGGCCACAACAATGCGTTTAGAGTCTCCGCCGATCTTTATCAGAAGTGCCAGCAACAAGAAGATCAACCAGAAGAAAAACATACTCTTTGTGGCATACCCGGTGTTGGGACACTTGCAAAAAGATATTAACTGACAATAAAGAGTTTGAGTAAAAAAAAATTTTATTTTATATCAGGTATATATAATAGTTCTTTCAGGCGTAGGCCTCAATGAAATCTTTATTTAACGTCTGCGGTAGACGTAGCCGCCATTTGAACCGTAAACGGTGTCAATGCCAGAAGAAGAGTAGCTAGCGGCAACCGAAGGTGCCGAGTACGAGGTCTTGGCAAAGACTGGTGCACCGTATGAAGCGGCTGCTTCAGGAGCGCTGTATGTAGATTCACTGGCGAACGAAGCTGGTTCGGAGTAAGATGAAGTAGCTACTGGAGCGGTGAAAGAGGCGGCACCTACTGGAGCTGAGTAGCTTGGCTGGCTGGAAGCTGGTGCCGAGTAACTTTGTGTGTATGTGGTGGAGGCAGCAGTTTGGGGAGCAGAGTAGCTGGATTGACTGGCGAAGGAAGCTGGTGCCTTGTAGCTTTGAGTGTATGTGGTGGAGGCAGCAGTTTGTGGAGCGGAGTAGCTGGATTGACTGGCGATCGAAGCTGGTGCCGAGTAGGTTTGAGTGTATGTGGTAGAGGCAGCAGGTTGAGGAGCGGAGTAGCTTGACACGCTGGCGATCGAAGCTGGTGCCGAGTAGGTCTGAGTATATGTGGTAGAGGCAGCGGGTTGAGGAGCGGAGTAGCTGGATTTGCTGGCGAAGGAAGCTGGTGCCTTGTAGCTTTGAGTGTATGTGGTGGAGGCAGCAGTTTGTGGAGCGGAGTAGCTGGATTTGCTGGCGAAGGAAGCTGGTGCCGAGTAGGTCTGAGTGTATGTGGTAGAGGCAGCAGTTTGGGGAGCGGAGTAGCTGGATTTGCTGGCGATGGAAGCTGGTGCCGAGTAGGTCTGAGTGTATGTGGTAGAGGCAGCAGTTTGTGGAGCGGAGTAGCTAGATTTGCTGGTGAAGGAAGTTGGTGCCTTGTAGCTTTGAGTGAATGTGTTGGAGGCAGCAGCTTGGGGAGCGGAGTAGCTTGACTTGCTGGTGAAGGAAGCTGGGGCGGAGTAGCTCTTTGTGTATGTGGTGGAGGCAGCTGGCGCCGAGGCAGCAGCTTCTGGAGCGGTGTAGCTGGATTCACTTCCGTAGGAACCTTGTGTCGAATAGCTCTTAGTGAAAGAGCCGGTGGACACTGGAGCGTTGTAGGAAGCGGCTGCTTCTGGTGCACTGTAGCTGAATTTGCTGGCGGAGGAAGCTGGTGCCAAATAAGTATTGGTAACGGAAGCTGCACCTACTGGTGTGCCATAGTCGCTACTTTCCGAGGCGGGGGCTGTGTAGGAGCTGGTAAATTTAGATTCAGCCGGCTCATCGGCAGCTGGTGCAACATAAGATTCGAAGTTAGTCGAAGCAGAGCCATGTTGTGGTGGCAGGTACCTGTTGCTCAAATGACTAACATCAGCTGTTGCCACAGCGAGGACAGCAAGTGAAATAGCGGCGAAGAATTTCTATGAAGAAAAAAACAAAATCTTTAACACTTATGGTTTCATATAAAACAAGTTCGTCTTATGGTTACAAAAACAAATAAAAAAAAAAAACAAGAAACAGAACACTATGTGAAGCTCCGTTAACACTTTTGACTTATCTACTAACCATTTTTGTATGTTCGATGTACAGTGAACGGCGAAGCTGAAAGTACTGAACTTCTCTGGCAGATCCTAACCTATTTATAGCAAAACATTTGAGCTTACTTTCATTTTGTCTCAATAAATGTCAAAAGGAAGCCAAGCCACTGAACCGAGGCAATCCAATCCAACGGGCCGACGTGCTAAATGTATGACGTCTAACCCCCTAACAGATTGAGTCAATGAAATCGTCATTACCATAATCAAAAAACGTACAGCCCATTCTTACGCATGTGTTTGTGTAGCACTGAACTGAAGTCATCTTCGTCTCGTTGAGAAAAAACAATCCCTGACTTTTTTCTTTCTTTCTTTTGCTTGGAATATTGATTAGTACCAAACATGTTTCTATTGTTAGAGCGATTCGCTTATGACTACAGCAGCAAAGTGATTTCGTTTTGAGCCGCTTGTTACTGAACCATTTACTGAGGCCAATCTGTCAAATAGTCAAGCAGCCTCCGAGATTAGCGCGGGGAAGTTCAAGTACTCACAATTGCAATTGCAGTTGCCATTGTGGCTAATTATGAGTAGCCGAGACCGAGACTGAGACTGAATCTGCGACTGATATACGTACTGAGACTAAAACGAGCCAGACATAATTAGTGATTAATCATCTCTAGCTGTCGTCGGTCGCAACTGCTGAACACGTTAGAGATGAGCATTGCCTTAAGCCATCTGTCGGTCTGTCTCTAAGGCCCGGGTTTCGTACTAAGCATTGAATAATTCATGATCTGTGGCTTGTTTCATTTATGATCTTTTATTTTGTTTATGAAGATTTATGATTGTTGAGAATTGTACAAAATATAAAAAAAAATAAAAAATTAACTAATATTTTTGTATAATGTTCAGTGCTTTCTGTAGACATAGCCACCATTGGATGCGTACTCAGTATCGTAAACGTGAGCGGCTGGAACTGGAGCCGGTGCTGGTCCAACAGCGACCATCGTGGTGATGGGCAGCGGAGCAGTGAAGCTCACGCTTTCCGGCCTTGGTTGTGCAAGCTGCGCATCCGCTGAAGGCGTGTAGTTGACACTTTGCGATGTCGGAGCGGATGGTGCGTAGGTTAACTGTTGCGGCGCGGGCATGTACTGCTGAATATTTCGCGCCTCCGCTTGTGCTGAAGGACGGTAGTTGTAGGCGTTGTTTTGGTTTTGTTGTGGAGCTGAAGACGCTGAGCTAAAGGTTTGTTGGAGCATTGGACCGGAAGCTTGAGCGGAAGCAGGAGCTGAGTAGGATTGCTGCAACGTTGGAGCGGGAGGAGGGGCGAGAGCTGCAGCTGGAGCAGCATAGGATGATTGAATATTTTGAGCTGGTGCACTATAGCTTCGTTGAGCGGCTGGCGATGGCGCTTGGTAGGTCTGTTCAGAAACTTGAGAAGAACCTGATTGTTGGCCAACGGAGGCATGAGCTGACGTAGCATAAAATTGTTGTGGTGCTGGTGCGTTCGTTTGCGTATATGACGTTGAGTAACTCTGCGAAGATGCCGGTGCAGGTGCACCTGATGGGTAGTTGTAGTCGTTGTATTGCTGTTGCGTATTTATGGGATAGGATGCGGCTGAACTCTGTTGTACTTGTTTATTACCGGGCTGCGCCGATTCGTAGACCGGTGCTGGTGCAGGAGCAGAGGCTGAAGCGGAGTATGTGGGCTGTTGCATAGCCGTAGCTGGTGCTGGAGTCGGTGCCGAGGGCATCTGCTGCACATTTGTCACTGGTGCTGACCCAGCATAGGTCCCCTGCTGCTGTACATGGGGAGAGTTCCCTTGCATCTGAGCGGATTGCGTTTGTCGAGCGGTTTCGATGATGGGCGCTGATGCAGCATAATTTTGTTGAGTTTGTTGCTGAGGTGGCAAATATTCATTGTTAACTGCCGAGTTAATTGGAGCAGGAACCGAAATGCTTATGGCTGCGGCCGCTGGGGGGGGTGCAATATAGTTTTGTGGTATGTGTATTGGCGGTGGATTGGGAGATGCTGGAGCCGAAGCTGGCTGTGGAACTGGGGCAGAAACTGAGCCTGGTGCTGGATTCGCGGCTGGCTGTGCATAGCTGTAGGCTGTGATTGCGCTTTGGCTAAGTTGTCCAGTGCCTGGCGCTGCTTCGTACGAATGTTGCTGCGCATAATTGTTAACCGTCGATGTGGGACGCGACTCAGTCTGAATCGAGAAACTAGCCAATGGCACCGATGGCTTGATCGATTCAATCGAAGCAGTTGGTCTCTGCTGTGCATAGCTCTGATATTGGTTTTGCTGCAGTGGCGGAGGTTGGAATTGTTGTTGGAACTGTTGTTGGAATTGTTGTTGGAACGGTTGTTGGAATTGTTGTTGGAGCTGTTGTGGCAATTGATGTTGCATAAAACCATTATTGCTGGCCTCGCCTGTTACCGATGCTGTTGAGTGTGCCTCGGCATGCGAGCTCATTTCAGGTGGCTTCATGCTCTGCACTGGAGCTGGCGGCAAGTATTGGTTATTGAAAGGCAAGTGGCTGACATCGGTGTGGACGAAGCTGGGTGCCAAAGCAATGGCCAATGTGGCAGCGATTACGAAGAGTTTCTGTGTGCGAGCGGACAATGCTTAGCTGACGACACAGGGCCGAGTGGTGT
Source organism: Stegana nigrithorax (assembly GCA_037044495.1). Taxonomy (NCBI): domain Eukaryota; kingdom Metazoa; phylum Arthropoda; class Insecta; order Diptera; family Drosophilidae; genus Stegana; species Stegana nigrithorax. The sequence continues at coordinate 22,281 of JBAMBQ010004974.1, forward strand.
AGGCCTAAGCTCGAAAGGCATACAAATGTGTGTAGTATAACTCACCATGATTACTGCGTCGCTGCGGCTGCGTGCTTAATTGAACGAAGAGTACCGTTAAACTGATGCCTGTTCCAGTATGGCATTGGCCATTTATACTGACAATATGTGAATTGAAAGCTAGCGAGCAGACGAGGGTGAAAGAAGCATGAAAAGCCGACGCAGCAGATGACACTTGACAGCAAAACGGTGAATTCGGTTCCTCTTACCTAATTGGTTCAACTTAAAGCCATGGCAGTAACAACAACAACAACAACAACAGCAGCAGCAATATTCACAGCACTCAAAATCACAATTTGGTAATGCAAAAGACCAACAAACGCCACAAATGCCAACAGCAGCAACAGCAACAACAACAACAACAACAATAGCAACAGCAAGAGCAACAACAACGTTGACAATGGCAGCGCAAGCACAACTCGTAAAAATTTACAAAAGTAAAATATTAAAAATCAAAAGAAGAAAAAATTAAACACAAAAACAAAAAAAAAAAAAGAAGAAAATTAAAATAAAAACAATAAAAACAGACGCACATTAAATAACCAAACAAAATGCCGCGATCTCTGCCGCTGCCACCGCTGCGGCTGACGCGGGCGCAGACGCTGCTGCTATGCTATTACTGTTTGTCATACAATAATGGCAACGCGAACGGCAACGGCGACAGCCACAGCAACGACATTGAGGCCGAAGCCGCAGCTGAAGCCAGCAGCGCGAGTAGATGCAGCCAGCACAAACAGCAGCAGAAGCAGCAGCAGCCGCCGCCAAATGCGGCCTAAACGCGCCGTCGGCAAGTGTAAACGCAAACTCAAACGCAAACGCAAAAGAAAAAGAAAAAGCAAATCGCAAATCCCAACGCATGTTAAGAGCCGTTAAAAATCGCATTTTAGTCACTAAATGACCGCATGCGTTGGAGTGAGATGGCAAGTGCTGGCGTGTGCGAATCGTTCGGCATTCAAAGTACGTCGGTACACACATGAATATTCACACATAATCACCTGTGCCTGGGTGCCCCTCCCAGTTGTGCCTAATGCGTTGGCATGCGATTGTGCGAGTGTAAAAAAAATCTTCGAACACCCCAGAATCAATTTGATATTGTCTGCCGATGCTGCTGCTGCTGCTGATGTTTGTTGTTGTTATTGTTGTTGTTGTTGTTGTTTCTTAAGCATATGACAGTGTTACATTCAATATGACAAATGTGCACAAATTAGCCAATTCTGTCAAGACAATAAACTACACATGTCAGCGTCATAAATATGCAGCAGTTGGCGTTAAATAGGCAACGCCACATTCACAGTCACAGTCACAGTCACAGTCACAGTTATAGCAACAGTCACATGCCCCCGTCATCGTCTGCAGCACGATCAGTTTTATTTTTTTCGCATGCTTTGTTTGTGTTTTTGCTTTTGTTTGTCTTGGCTGCCGTTTGAAATTGAAATTTTTCGTCAAAGTCGTTGCGATGTTGACAATGTTTATTTTAGCTGCTTCCCCCGCAACATCCCCGCCCTGCTGGCGACTGTGCTTATTTGCGACGCTCATTCGCAACTGGCTGCTAGCTGCTGTCGTCTAACTGTTTGCCTGTCCAGCGTAGCGTTTCCTGTATTTGGCAACTCTTAGCCGAGCATTGTTTTCATTGCTTAACATAAATGAAATACTACAAAACCAACAAAACAAAAAAAAAACAAAAAACAAAAAACAAAAAAATTATTCGAGAAACGCACATAGACCTTTTCAAAAACGTCTCTAAACCTTTTTTAATCAGCTTTCCAACGATCTACGAGTTACATTGAGTCTTGAGACTGCGCCGATTTCCCTGAATATGTGTGACTTTGGCTGACCAATTTGTACATTTGTCATGAATCGTTTCATTGGCATTCCAACATGCTCAGCATATGCGCAGCAGGGCGATCTAGTTTCGTCGCCATCATGTGCCTCTGAGCACGTTTTAGAGACGAAATGATCCTAAGCACGCTTTAACCTTTACATCATTTTTTTTTAGCTAAGCTTAGTCTGCACATTTTCACTTGATGCTCAGGGATCACTTTGGTACTAGCAATGGAAATGTTACATTGTCCCTTCCCCGTTAAAAATGCCTATGGCTCAGATGTAATAAGCAGACGCAGCCACTTACGTCATGGCACCGCATCAGCCACCATAAACATGATTCCATGTTATTTTATACCAAGCCCATGTATCAAAACTTCTTTACATTTGCATAGAGACGGACATTTCGTCTTTTGTTTATGAACATAAATAAATTAATAAAAAAAAGCATACAATAAAAATTTATAAATACACTTAGAAACTATAAAAAACATAAATAAGACAAAAAAAAAAAGAAAAAAAAATATGCATAATTCAGCTAATCTAATAGACTACCTTAGTCTAGACTCTTCTTGCGTTGCCATAGCAATGCGACAATACTTATGGCTTCTGATAGACATACCCGCCGCCGGCACCGTAGACTGTGCCGGATGCTAAACGCAGTTTCATTGAGTCGGCTATCATGTCGCCTTTTGACATGTCCACTTCATCGAACTGTCCAGGGAAGTAGCCGGGTGGCAGGCCTTGTGGCACAGGGAAGCCTTGTCCTGGGAAGCCCTGTCCTGGGAAGCCTTGAGGAAAGCCCTGGCCGCCGAAGGGGTTAATATTGAAGCCAAAGCCCTGTTGTATTGGAAAGCCCTGGCCGGGTCCGAAACCTTGGCCTTGTGATCCTTGTCCCATTGCAACAGCATTGGCATTTGCTATTTCAGCCGCTGTCAAGGGTTGTCCTTGTATGGTGTTTGTCAAGTAACCGCCTCCGCCAGGTTTTACAGGAGTCTGACCGGCTGCGCTTTGTGCGTTGGGCAAACCATTTGCTGCTTGAATTGCTGCACCGTTAAAGCCTTGACCATTAAAGCCTTGACCATTAAAGCCTTGTCCATTGGCTGGGAAGCCACCGCCAGGCCCAATGCCTGGATAAGCGCCGATGCCTGGGTAGTTTTGCGCTGGGAATGGGCCGAGTCCTTGCGGGAAATAACCTGGATATACAGGTAACTGGAAGTTGCCTACTGGTCCGCCGGGTGGAAAGTTTGCGCCAGGCGGAGGTATGCCGTAGCCTGGTGGAAATCCTAAACCGGGAACGGGATATGCCATGTCCTTGGCTTCCATACTCTGCAGCTCCACTTCATCCTGTGCATGTGCTGGCGTGTTGTCCTCTGCCATGTCTGGCATGCCCGGCATGCCAGCCATGCGTGTGCTGGCCGTCTTAGAGTTCTTGGATGAGCTTTCGTTGTGCAGCACGGCTGCCTGATTGAGGACGCCACAGAGGCTGGCCATCATGACCAAGGGTAGTAAACATCTGCTGAACATCTTTTGCTGCCGTTTATGCTGCCGTACGTTGAGATACTGTTATGGGCTGCTCTGCGGCTGGACCACTTATATGTGCCACTCTCTTCTGATTACGTAAATGACATGGACTTTCTTTTCGAATTTATCATGGAGACGACGAAGGCGCGACAAAGACATGGCTTTGTTTTCTAGCTCTGACTCTGACTCTTGTCTGTCTGTCTGCATGGCCGAGTGGTAAGACGCAACAATTCACAGACGCTCGCAAATTTATTAAGTTGGCGTTTTTCTTTTTTTTTTCCATTTATTTTTAAAATTTCTTTGGAATATTTGCATATTTGCATATTTTGTTTCTTTCCCCTTTTTTTGGTTTTTTTTTTATTTTTTGGATTAATTTATATGGCTATAAAATGTAAAACATGCCAAGGCACAGACGTGGGCGTTTACAAACACAAAAAGCCAAGACTGCGACTGAGACTGGGCAGCACCTTTTGGGCGGCTGTGCCCATTGAAGCCATACACGGGTGTTGGGTATTTTCTATTAATAGCTCATTTATTTGTCATTCATACACATGTGTAACAATCGTATATATACGGGGGGGGGTATGTGTTTTTGTATGTATGTATGTAACATGGTATCAGAACAGATACGAGTATATATATATGTATATATATATACAATATATGTGTAGTTATAAAAAAAAAAAAGAAATTCAATATATTCCATTTACATATGTACAAACAATCACGATCGCAAGCAAATTTACTTCTTCCTGTAGACGTAGCCACCGTTGGAGGCATACTGGGTGCCAACATCAGCGGAGGAGCTAGCCGATGAGAAGCTGAACGATGGCGCAGCATAGCTTTGCTGTACAGCTGGAGCCGAGTAGCTGACCGATGGCGCCGAGTAGCTCTGCTGCACTGCCGGAGCCGAGTAGCCGATCGATGGTGCGGCATAGCTGACCGAAGCTGCAGAGTAGCTCTGTTGCACGGGTGGCAGGTATTCGTTGGATGGTGCGGAGTAGCTCTGTTGGATGGCTGGTGCAGAGTAGCTCTGCTGTGGTGCAGAGTAGCTCTGCTGTGGTGCAGAGTAGCTCTGTTGTGGCGCAGAGTAGCTCTGTTGTGGTGCAGAGTAGCTCTGTTGCGGTGCAGAGTAGCTCTGCTGTGGTGCCAAATAGCTCACGGATGGTGCGGCATAGCTCTGCTGTACAGCTGGCGCCGAGTAGCTAACCGAAGGGGCGGAGTAACTTTGTTGCACTGGTGCCGAATAGGATTGCACGGGTGGCAGATATTCGTTCGATGGTGGCTGGTAGCTTTGCACCGGCGGCAGGTAGCGGCTCGACAAGTGGCTGACATCGGCCGAAGCGACGGCGCAGAGCGCGAGTGTGGCGGCGACGAAGAAGAAGTTCTGGAATATACAATTTGTGTGTATTCGTTAGCGAAGTTTTCATTATTTTCAAATATTTGCGAATTTTCTGTGCCATTTATTGTTTTTTTATTTTATTTTCTATTTTTTAATGTTTATGTTGTTGTTTTACATGATTTTTTATTTAATTGTATTATTTTCGAAATTCCTTTTGGTTCTGTAATATTTCTTAGGGCACTTAATGCCTGCAGACACATGTTTTACATTATTAGGCATATTTTTTACTTGCATTGCACACAAAACAAAAAAAAAAAAAAAAGGATCCAAAATAATGTTGAGGCGTCCTATGCTTTGACTGTGTGTACTAACCATTTTAACTGTTGGCTGTGTGAGTGACGTTTGTACAACGTTGCTAGGCGAAGTAACCGTTGAAACTGATGCTGATCCCTTAACCGACTGACCAATTTATACTGAAACTCTGCCTGCAGCATAGCTCAACGCGCGCAGATTAAAGCAAAAAAAAAAATTGAAAACAAAAAGAAAAAATTAAAGAAAAACAAAAACAAAACAAAAAAAAAAAAACAAAAATCACACGCGTAAACAAGTTTTACTCATTTACAATATTTTCATGTTTTTGTTGTTAGTTGATGTTGCTGTTGCTGCTGTTGCTGTTGCTTCTTCTTCTGTAGCTTTTAGTAAATCAAGAAGCAGCTGAAAGTGCCATTGGTAAACATGCCAAAGACCAACCAAGCAACAGCTACAGCAACAGCGGCAGCAGCAGCAGCAGCAGCCAAGCGTACATTTCTAGTGACTTTTTTCAATCATTTTACAGACATTATACATATTTACATATGTATAATATGTATAAACATACATACATAATAGCTTAAACAAGCCAAGACCAGATAAACCAAACCAAACCAAGCCTAGCCAAGCCAAGCCAAGTCAACTCAAGTCAATTCAAATCATTTGACGCAAGCTTCTAGAATCGCTTTGATTTGACACGCAGCCAGCATTGCGAAATGCTCGACATGCCGATCTAAATGCGAATACGCAGAGAATTAATTAATTGATTGATTAGCACTTAAGTGCAAAGCGTTTAGCATTCAGGGCGACTGTCAATAGACGCATACGCATACGCATACGCACTCGCAGACTCCGTCTCCGACTTTGACTTCGACTTCGGCTTGGACGCAGTTTCAGTCTTCTTTTCAGTTTCGGTCTGCATTAATGCATTTTCTGGAAGGTCTGCACGCACCTTGGGAAGGCCTGACTACACATTTTTCGGCTTTGACTTTGGTTTGGCTTTGCTGTGCAATTGTCGGTTTTTTTTGTGCATTGTTAAAAAGTTCCTTTTTTTTTTGACAGCGTACATGCCACGCAGATTTATTGACGCTGTTCGACGCCCTTAGCTTTACCTTTCTTTGTGTTCGTTGCTGTTGTTGTTGTTGTTCGTCTTCAGCATGTTGCCAAGGTCGCGTATTTTGATTTTGAATTTTATGTATTTTGTTTTATTTGTTTTTTTTTGTTTTTTTTGTTTTTATTTGGTACACGTTGTGCTGCATAACAACAAACAGCATTGTTGTTGCTGTTTTGTTTTGTTGTTATCGTTGCCGATCAGCAGCATCATCAGCAACATCATCAACAACATCATCAACAACATCATCAACAACATCATCACGTTTATCAACAGCCTCAGCTAATGGTAAATGGCAATATATAATAAGATCATTATTAACCTTATAATGCCGGTTGCCGCATTCATTGCTTGTGTTTTTCTTTTTTTCTTTATTTTGTTTGTTGTTTCTTGTTTTTTTTTTTTTTTGGTTTTTTTGGCTTCTTCTCGTGTTTTGTTTTATTTTATGATTTGCTGCTGTTTCTTAAATGCTTTGTTTATTTATTTATATATATTTCATTTTACTTGTTTATTGAATGAATTTGCATTGGATTTGCCACAGTTTATTTTAATATAGTTTTGCCTTGTCTTTGGGTGTGGGTTCATTAGAAAACCATTAAAATGCATAACAAACCATAAAAACCACAAACAAAGTAAAAAAAAAAATAATTTAACAAAATTTAAAAAAAAAACAAATAATCAAAAAATAATAAACATCACGAATATAAGAAAATATAAAATGTAACTATAACAAAAACAAAAATAAAAAAAAAAATATATAAAATCGCCACAGATGGGTTGAAACAGCTAAAAGTATTTTTTACAGTACAGGTTTGCGCGGTTTGTGCGCTGCGCAATGTCATTGCCGGTTAAAGCAAAGCAACAAAAAAATAAAATAAAAAAAAAATAAAAATTACACGTAATAAAAATAAAACAACCGAAAATTAAAAATCCATAAGAAATGCCAACGAAATACCAATTGGCACTAATCGATGGCAACAACATCAACAGCAACAGCAACAGCAACAACAATGTGGGCTTGTCAAATATCGGCGGCGGCATACGACAGACAAAGCAATCCGTCACGCACCGCGGAATCACGGAACCACGAAACGGACCTTAGAGATTTGTCCTAAATTAGCGATGCACAGCAACGCACAATCCAGTCGCCTCGTGTGCTCGCTGGCATGCATTCTCGTAACTGACCTTGCTGGCAGGCGCTGATTGACACACGACGAGAAAGCAGGAAGGCGGACGGTTTCTGCTGCGCCTGCCATGAACGACAGACAAGCTGTGCATTGCGAATCCTCTTTCGCTGCTTGGCAACAGTGGCCCGCGATGGCTGTGCCGCGGCTTCGGCTGCATGTGCTGCATGCGAATGCGAATGCGAATACGAATATGAGAAGGAGAAGATTGATTGGCTTAATTGACTTTCAAAAAAAGTCGTGAGCATGTCGGCGACCTTGAAGCATTAACATGCAGCGCACTCGTTGTTTAACACGATCAAAGAGATCATGTTACTGTGCTGCTGCTGCTGCTGCCGCTGTTGCCGATGTTGCTGTTGTTGTTGTTGTTGTGGTTGGCATTGTTATGATCGTGTCGCTGGCGATGACTACGACAACGATGATGATGATGATGATGATGATGATGATGATGATTTTACATAATAACAGCCAGCAAGCGAACATCGCCAGTGAAGTGAACCACTTTCGAACACGAGCAAGGAGGCCGTCTGCCAGTTACTTTCAGTACCGATGTGTATAACGGCACACAGTGAAGTGTTCATGAACTTGGCTAAGCACACATTTGGCCCACAACGAAACAGTAATCAATTTTTATTAGTAAAAAAAAAAAAACCATAATAATTTATTGCAAAAAAATTACAAAAAAAAAGTAGCAAAAAAGTTAAAAGAAAAAAAAAAAACAAACAAACAAATACTTATACAAAGTTATGCCGGTGGGGCTTCGATGACTACAATTTGTTACATCTAATAGACATAGCCGCCATTGCTGCCGTACTGCGTGTCAGGGCCAGCCGAGCCGTATGAGATGCTGCCAGCCGAGCCATATGCGACGCTGCCAGCCGAGCCATATGCGACGCTGCCACCGAGCAGCTGCTCACTCTGCAAGAATCCACCGCGGACATTCGTCTCGGGTGCCGCGGCTTCACTTGGGTACTCCTCAATGCCGTTTGTGGCCTGCTCCTGCACGAGATGCGCTGGTGTAAAGGTATTTGCGCCAATGACTGTGGGGGCTTCAGCCTCGGCTACATCGTTGTTGTTGTTGTTAGTGTTGCCATTTAAGACATACTCAGCCACAGCGTGTTCATGTGTGAAGCCACCGCCGCCAATGCTGTGCGATACTTCTTGCTCCTGCTCCTGCTGCTGCTGTGGCTGTTGTTGCGTTTGCTCTGGCTGATAGCTGCTCGTCTCGCTGCCGGGTGTGACTTCGGCTTGAACGGCATCGGTTTGCAATTCAGCGGGTGTCAGATGCTCCGGCTGATAGCTGCTCGAATCACTGCCGGGAACGACTTCAGCTTGGACAGCATCATTTTGCAGTTGAGCGGGTATCAGATGCTCTGGCTGATAGCTGCTCGAATCACTGCCGGGAATGACTTCGGCTTGAACGGCATCGGTTTGTAATTCAGCTGGTATCAGCTGTGCTGGCTGATAGCTGCTCGTGTCACTGCCGGGTATGACTTGAGCTTCTTGGATTGGTTCAGCTGATTGAACTGTCTCTTCAGCTGGCGCAAATGGTGCAGCTTCCTGCTCCGGCGCGGATTGATAGCTGACGGAGCTAGTGGCCAGCTGCGCGCCGGATGAGTAAGAGCCGGACGCAGCTTGCCTAACAGCTGCTGGTGGCAGGTATTCACGACTCAGGTGACTGACATCAGCGTGTGCGGCGGCAATGAGTGCCAGCGAGATAATGACGAAGTTCTATAAGAGATCAAAACCGATTAGCATATTAAACGGCATACGGCAATGGCGCAGGATGGCAAAGGAAGCGACTCCAACAGATGCTAATTGAAAGCGAAAAAAAAGAAGCAACTCACCATGTTGTAGGTCCAAGTGTGCGCTAACAGCCAGTTTAATATTAGAACTGATCTATCTATCTGAGCGTCTTGGCTACTTTATGTTTTTATACTATGCGAAAATGTGAAAAAAACTCATTTCGATGTATGCTAATTTTTACGAACGCCAGCATTTCGCGTTAGGCAATGTTTGCCAGTTTCCATAAATCTCAATAAAACTGAAGCCAATCAGAATATACGCGTAAGTATCGAATGCCTCACACATACCTCACACATACCTCACATCTGCGCATCTACGCATGTCGTCATGCATGTCATCGAATAACACATTAAAAAATAAAACTCCGAAAAAAAAAAACAACATAATATTAAAACAAAAAAAAATAAATATGTATATGTATAAAGAAGCACCCAAAAAATATAGCAAAGTAACGAAAAAATAAAACAAAAAAAAAATAAAAAATAAATAAAAATGAAAATAAATAAAATCATCGTCCGGGGCTGTAAAGACGTTTTCGCATCCAAACTCGATTATTACTCGTATTTGGCTCGTCTCGCCCCGTCTCGCCGTCTGCCAAGTCTTAATTAATAATTATCACCGAGCCAAAAGACGAGATTGCGTAAAACTATTCATTAACTTGTTCGATAACGGACCGCTGTCGTAGCGCCAATCTGGCCAAGACGCCGTCCAACTGTTCCACGTTTTCACTGTTTCACTGTCATCTGTCTATCGTCTGTCGTCTGTCGTCTGTCGTCTGCCTGTCAACTGTCTATCTTCGGCTTTGGCCCCGGGCGCTTTGGCATATGCTTAGCACTTTGCATCTTAAGTATTCTTACCCTATCACTTTGGCAGCGTTGCTCATCGCACAGTTCAGCGTGTTGAGTTTGGTCAGGAGCCAGCGCCGGAACACAAATGTATGCTGAAATGAAATGCACAAACACGCAACTTCATATTGGATTTGCTCTCTGACAGCCTAACCGTCGTTCCACAAGTTGTAACGAACGCCAGACACCACACACCACAAACCACACACCATAAATCAGCCAGCACACAGCAGCCAGCAGCCAGCAGCTAGCAGCCACCAGGAACACTAGACATCATCTCTAATTACAGTTTGTGTATGTGCGTTCCTTGAGCTCTGTGTGCAGCAGCATAAGCGAACATCGGCTTCTCTATGTCGCAGTCACGAACACTTTACTGTAACTCCAAAGAGCTTGCAGAACCTATTTCCGCAGCACTTAGTTGCTTCGGTTTCTCAGGGTTCTACAGTGAAGGCATCTCTGTGCTCTGTGCTGTTATCTAAGGCCAAGAATTTGAAGAAGCCTAAGTATGAAGTGAGTATGCGTGATAAACAGAAGTGTTTTTTAGAGATTCTGAGATTTTGGTGAGAGTAGAAAACACTTTGCTGACCTGAACACTGTACAAATAGGTAGCATATGCTGTGTGAAAGTGAAACCTTTGCTCTCAGTTGATAAGCTGTCTGTGGCTGGCATCAAGCGAAGGCACACAATGCATGCCAACATCGGCAGTGCAGTGAACCTGTTTTGCAAAACGAAGCAAAGGAAATGCCAACACGTCATCTACGCAAAGCTTGGCTAGCAGCTGCAATTGTATATTGTATAATGTATGCAAATCGGCATATGGAGCAGCAGCAAGTGGAAACACGCAGGCAACAGTTGCTGACAGGGAGGAGTGATCCCAACTTAGCCAAAAAGCGTAACCGCAAGCTGCTCAGATGGTCACTCCAATGCCGTAGGGTTTTTAGAAATGCTTGAGGAAAGTGGCTTGGCAATCGAAGGCATGCTTTGTCGCTGCATCGACCAGGGCAAAGCGTTGCTGAGAGGCTCTATCGGAAACAGCAGACTCTGCAGATGGTACCCAGTATAGGGTATACTTAGTAAACAAATGTTATGTCACGCCGATTGCGCGCTATAATTAAATTAATTTATACCAAAAATAAATATACAATAAATAATTACTGTTTTTTTTTTTTTTTTATTTATTAATTATTGGCATATGATTTTTTTTTTTTTGACTGCAGGAACTCGTTTTGTCTTTGGCATTCATTGCAGCACTTTTCCTTTTTTTGCTCTCTTTCTTTTGTTTTTGCTAGTTTTAATTGTTTTTTTTTTTTTGGATTTCGTGACGTTAGCAGCAAAAACAAATTTATGCTTATTTTTTCCAAATTGCTTTTTTTGTAGCTTATAGCTTTCGTATTTTTTTTTTTTTTGGGATAAAACACACACAACACAAGATAACTCAATAAAAGTAAAAAATACAAAAAATTTTAGATGAAAAAAAAAAAAACACACAAACTACAACAATTTGCATAACAAACGCCATTGAACTTGCTTAGCGTTTAGAACGTCAAACCGTGTTGATTCGCTTTACTCCGCTTCGATTTGATTCGATTCGATTGTCTTCGACTTGTCTTACATGCTCAAATGGCAAAAAAAAAACAAAAAAAAAAACAAAAGATAAATAAAAATATTGTACAGCAGGCTTAAGCAAAAAATTACAAAAAAAGAACAATGAAAACAAATAAAGAAAGAAGCAGTGAAAGAAAGACTTAACTGCTGCTTACACAAATCAAAGCTGCGCAGAGCATAATTATGCTAAAGCTGATATGCAGATTTTTATTTATTGTATGAATTTGTTATTATTTTTTTTTATTTTGGTTTATTTTCTGTTTTGTTTTTGCTAAGCCATTTTTATTTGTTTATTTATTTATCTGCTTATATGCCTTATAAAAATAGCTGACTAACAAATTTTTAATATCTGTGCAACATATTAAAGTGATTTTTTATCTTTAACGTTTTTTTATGTTTATTTATAGTATATTTGTTTTCTGGTAACTTTTTTTTTTTTTTTAATTAAGACTATTCTTGTATCGCCAGACAACATTCCTAATTAGCGCCAATAATTGAGCGTCGACGCGGGTTATTCCAGTTCGCATGAATTTTTTTCCTAATCGAAAAATTTTTTGTATCATTTTTTGTTTTAATTTTTGTTTTTATTTATTTTTTTTGATTATTATTATTTTTGATTTTGCTTTACTAACTTGGCTCAATTACGGGTTTTCCATGTTGTAAATTGAAGAAAAAATGTTCAAAATTATATATTTTATTTGATTGCTTTAGCGTCATTTTGATTGGTTAGCCGTGGACAGGCGCGATGAGCTCATCTGCAAGTTCGGCTCTGTGTGTGTTCTGTTCTGTCGTTTAATCCGACAGCGGTCGGTGACAAAGTAATTTAGCGAAAAGGTTTGCGTTTTTTCTAAGAATTCTGCTACGCATGCAGGCGACAAAAGACGCATAAATCTGTGGAAGTAATTTCAAATATTAAAAAATTAAAAAATAAAAAAAAAACAAATGTTGCTTTCATTGCTTAGCTTTTTTCTTACTTTAATGTTTTTGCTTGGTTTTTGTTGTTGTTGTTTTTGCTATGCATTACAATTAAAGCAAAACTAGTTGGTTTGAAAGCCAAAAGCAGCAAAACATAAAATAAACCCAGCAAAAAAGAAGCAACGGCGGCAAAAAGTAAAAGTGTTTATCTTTAAGATGCGTGTGTCTTTACAACGGCGGCGTCTTTAATTAAATCGCATTAAATGTAGATAAAGAAAAAAGAAGAAAAGAGAAGAAAAGAAAAGAAAATAGAATCTAATAGAATTTTCTGTAGTTTTGAATAAAGCGCTTACTGCAAAAAAAAAAAATTAAAAACAAGAAGAAACTAAATAATTAAAATAAAAAAAATAAAATAAATAAAAAATAAATATCAATGAAAAGTAGTTATTATTTAAAAAACAAAGAAAAAAAATCAACTGTACTCCCTCGCCCACTGAACCAGACAATAAACTATTTCAAGACATCACCCATATGCACTGCATCAAGCTAAGCTTTTGCAAAATCGTGGAAAAAGTTGTTTTTACTGAAATTATTTACAAAGCATTTGAAATACACTGATATATTTATTCTTCTGTTAACGCATATTTACATTACATATTGCACAACGAAGTGAGAGAAATAGCAACAAGAACATAAGTGCGAGCAGAAAAGAATATTCTTCGGCTTTTTGTTCAGCAAACAAAGTATTGTGCACAACAAAAACAATATTGAATGGCAAATAATATTTATAAAATCAAAGTTGTCAACAGCAAATAGACAAAAAGTGTTGTGTCGCTGTTAAGTCTGGCTGTTGCGAACAACAACCACAGAGCGAGACTTGGGGAAGTAGTTGTGTAGCTGTTACATCGCTGTTGATCACTGTTGGTCACAGTTGGGCGCTATTGCTCTCTGTTGGTCGCTGTTGCTAACAGAAATTCGTAATCGAGCCCAAAGAGATATGAACTATTTGAAAAAAAAAATGTATAAAACAATTTACACCATTCGTTTTTTTTTTTTGTTGTGACATTCACGCTTATGCCATTTTATTTGTTTAACAATTTTGGAAAACTAATAAATAAAAAAATAAAAAAAAAAAACACACACACAAACACACAACGGTTGCGAGTTGCTCGTATTATTTTATTTGACACCTCTGCGCATTAATTTTTGATTTTCAATTTGAGCGCAATAGGAATCCCCGCAAATGCGTTATGCAAAAGAACCGATAACGCAGAGACTTGGCTAACACGCGCTTAAAAGTGCAGACAGCCAAGTTGTTTAACCTTAGCGTTTAGCTTTTTAAATAAACAACAATTTCGAAATAAATAAATAAAAACATTAAGTTTTAATGAGTGTTGCAGATAAAGTGTATGGTACATACATACATATGTATGAGCATATTGCCGGCAGTAGTTGGGCTATTTATTTTATTTATTTATCTATTTTTTTTTTTTTCTTAAATTGAATGCAAAGCCACGTTTGAGCCTTGAGCTAATAAAATTAAATTAACGAAAAAAAAAAGGTTAAGCTATATATAAATTTTTTGATTTTCATATATGTATGTATGTGAGCACACAAATGAAGCCATCTACATACATTTGCATATGCTCATATACATATGTACATACATAGATCGTACACATATGTACATATGTATATAAAAAATGCAGTTATGTAGATCTTGTGTGCATGCGTTCAGTCAGTTGATAATGATCACGTGTGTGTGTGTGTGTGTATGTTGGGGCCGTGATTCGTGCTTAAGGCATTTCTGTTTTAGCACGCATATTTGGCTTAGCTTTGGGGACGGTGCATGAGTTGTGAGTGGCTTTTAACACTTTATTAGCTGAAGCTGAGGAAGTTGTAGAATGGCTTTTCTGTGAGCTGTGCGCAAAGCGTGAAATTGTTGTTGTTATTCGTATTTGTTTTACCACATACACATAACAAAGAAGAAAAACCTAAAAACAAAAAACATCTCACACACACCACAATAATATGAACAAAAGTATTGTTTCTGTTGTTTAGTTTTGTTTTTGTTTTTATAACTTTATTTAAACACACAATAAAATATATTTTATTAACATACTAATGGCAAACGGGCTTTTGTTGTTGCTGTTGTTGTTGTTGTTGTTTATTGCTTGTTTTCTTTTTAATGAATTTTAGCTGATTTGAGCTGCAATCACTTGTTATGTTGTAACATATAAGCAGCAGCGACGTATGCGTAACAGCAAAAGGTAATCTTGGCCGCACTTGGCTCTGCTGCTTAGGCAAATGCTCAGTCGTCAGCTCAGCCAAAATCAAATGTCCGAGGTCTCAGGCTTTTGTGGGCTTGGCTTGCTTCAGCTTGGCTTTGTTTTATTTTAGTTCTGTATGCTTATTTTAATTAAAATGAAACAGCATAAACACATATACATGCATACATATGTATTATTAATTTATATTGTATGTATAGATGCTTGTGTACGTCGTTGATGTGTAAATATTTCCATGGCTTACCTTGTTATTTAATCGCAAATAATTACATACGCAAATAGGCAAAAGCCAGTGCAAAAAAATTAAGCAACCAAAAATACTTTTAGTTTCGCTGTTGTTTGCGCTTCAAGTTAGACGCACTTCTCAATGTGTACGAGTATACGTATTTTAAAATGAGTTGCGTCTATTTTGGCTTAGGCAAACACTGCCAGACGTGAAGGCGGCTGCGGCGGCAAAAGCGGGGGAGTTGCAGGAGGCAGTGGCGGTGGCGTCGAAGAGCGTAAGATGTGATCTGCATGAGTGTCGCGCCCGTTTGCATTGTGTGGGACAGCATGTGCGAATGTGTATGTGTGCACATATTATGCGGCTATTAAAGTCAATGAATAAATATTATTTTGCCTCATTGGTTTCGTTGCTGCTACTGTCGCTGTTTGCTCGCTTGTTTGCTCAGTTAACGGCATGCCTTGCGCCACCGTCGCTGCGTGCAAACATCGCCAGACATATTTACATACTCGTACATACATTTGTATGCCTATTAAATCATCATATGCATATGCACTGTGAAAACGCTTTTGGATGAACACCCAATGTCGCACAGTTTTTCATTTCATAAGACTAATTTGCGCTCTATAGTGTTTGATTTTTTTTATTTTTTTATTTCTACTTTATTTATGTATACATATATTAATTTTAATATATTTGTTAAAACTTGTTTCTTATCAAAATTTTAGTATTTTGTTGCTCTAAAAAGCAATCGTGCAAATAGCTTTGGTTTTTTTTTTTTTTTTTTGTGATCATCGTCATTAAAGCTAATAATGAAAAATATCTTTGAAACTGACTTTATATATAAGCAGTGAGATATAATTTTAATTCGTTTGGTTTAATACACTTTCATGTCATGAACATAATCAATTTCATTCATTGTGGATCTTTGTTTACGAGATTTTTTTAAGGTATAATTTTTCACCATATATTTGGACACTTTTCCATTTGGTAAGGTACATTTTTTATACGCATCCGAATCACAGTTGGACTGCTGCCAAGGGATTATGCTGTTGAATGCGTTAAGTATATGTACAACTTAAATGACGACAGCTCATTAGTGAGTTGCCACTGTATACATACGCTGATGTGTTATACTCGTATTAAATTAGAGGTACATTGTGTAGCAAATAAATAAGCACAACATTGGCTACATCGGTTTCTGACTCATCCTTGAGGCGATGAATGCTTGGGTTTATTTTGTGCAGTGAGCTTTCACATCGTGTCTGTGGTGAGAACTAATGCATCGTCTAGGTTAAGCTGTCTCAATCCGCTGCACCGCACTGTAGGTTTGTAGGCAAGTATGGCATGGCAATGTGATTGTGTGTGTGTGTGTGTATGTGTATGTGTATGCGTATACGTGCTTGCAATATTTGTCATAATATGTTAACTCGCCGATTTTTTTTTATTTTTATTTGTTTGTTTTTGGTTTTATCGTTTCGAATTGGTTACAGTTACGGTTTCGCTTTCGTTTGCCGCTCAGTGTGTTGAATTTTATTTGCTTTTCTTTGGCTGTAAGCACAAATGTTTGTAACAACTTCTCACAGTGTTGTGCTCTTGTCGTAGTCTCTGTTAAATTGGCGTTGCGCCCAACTTATGTTATTATTTAATTATAACACTGTGTAGGCATGTCTGTACTATATGGCGACAAATGGTTTTTTTTTAAGGCTCAACACTGAAGTATGTTATTAAATATTGCGAATGTAAGCAATGCTCATCATAACATCTGCTGTTGCTGATGCAGTTGTTGTTGTTGTTGTGTTTGCCGTTACGTTAAATAATTGTTGGTGTGTTGTAAGCGAACTCAACTGAAAGTTGCAAAATATCAATAAATATTAAATAAAAAAAAAAAACAAATAAATTTTCATGTATGCAAAGCAAAATAAAAAAAAAATAAAATGAATGCAGAACAGCAAGAGTGAAAAAAAACCAGCAACTGTTATGCTAAGTAGCTGCTACTCGATTTAACTGCGCGAATTTTGATGAATGTTTTCATGAATCATTTGGAAATAAAAGTGAAACAATAGAAAATGTTTAAAATGCAAAATTTAACATAAGTTTTAATGTGTGAATAATAAAATTTATTGTCAACGTTTTAAATTGGCTGCAGACGAAAATCCCAGTTGGAAATTTATTTCTATTTTAATTTAAATTTTTTTTTTTTATTTTGAATTAGTTGCTGTTAGATAAACAAAATAAAATTGCCACATTGTTTTGTTTTGCCTAATACGCAGGCATTGTTTTAATGAATTTATTTATTTTTTTAATTGTTTGTTAATTTCTGCATTACGAAAGTAAAAGTTGTTTTTGTTTTTTGTTGGATTTTAATTATATGTTCATTTCTTAATTTTTATTTTGAAAAATGATTTAATTGTCGTGTTTTTGTTGTCTAGAAACGAAACCAGTTCGCATGGGCATGCATTGCAGCGGTTGTAACAACAACAACAAACACGGGCATGTGCAAAAGAACAAATGTTATTATAAAATTGTGACATAATAAAACCGATCGAATCATTTTGCTATGATAATTTCTAAATTTATTTGCACTAACATCAAAATCAGTTCGCAAACCAGTTTTGGCCATTTCTTAACCGAACTAACTAGTTTTGGAATTATCTTTGGCTTTTTCTTTTTTCTTTTTCATTATTATAGATTTTGTTATTGTTTTCATACTTTTATTGGCCAATTCGCCAGCAGAAATTTGCTTAAAGAAAATTGATTAAATGCTTTCAGCATGAAATAACATAATTTGCACATACCATCGACGAATTGGAGGGCTGATCAAGCGTCAACGAGTTAGCTAAGATTATTTTGCAAGCCAAAAGTAAACGCCACTAATGGCCAGAAATGAGGGTTATCCAAGGGCTGGCGACGCCACTTGCCGGCTCTAATAGCGACGCGTTTTACAAATATGTATAATCATATGCAATCATTTTCGGTTTGCCGGCAGCTGTCATCTAGCATCTCGCATCTGGCAGTACAAGTTTCTGTATAGATTATGACAGCAGCCGAAGATTCTAGTTTTGTGGTCCGAACCAGCTGCGCAGTTAAGTTATTCACGTGTGCTGTGCAGTGGAAATGCCATAGCGCTGCGACGTGCGTAGTTCGAAAGAAGATGGTCGCCTGCTTGAGTGGATGATTCATGCGCTAGAAACTATGAGTATTTGTTGAGCAGTCATCAAGCGTAGCGAACAATGTTAAGTGAAAAAAAAAAAATGAAAAACGCATGGCACAAATGTCAATGCATAATTTCAAGTTAAGCAAGAAACGTTGCATTACAAATTCTTGTATAAAACATAAATTTTAAGTATTATTGGTTATAAAGTAACTTGCCTAGATCCATTTGAAACTCATCTGTTAAATGCACAGAGTGATTCATTTAGAGGTATTTGATTCATTAGAGATTTATTGACTGTTGACTATGTGAGTCGTGTCAACATGGCATCGTATTTATTTCAGTTCAGTATTGTATAAAACTTAGCCCGCCACCGCGTTTACGCATCGTTCAGCTGGGAAGTTAAGCCAAAATTTAAAATTAGACATTCTGCAATATATTTCAATACAGAATATCTATTTAACAATCTCCGTTTCTTAATGAACGATTTAAATGCCTTTTTTTACAATCAATATTTAATCAAGGCACATTAATCAAATTTTTTTTAATAATTGCTTGTCTTATGAAAGAATTTTTATATTTTTTTAAACAATCATCATTGGCTGGTCATCATACGCGATACCGACTGTATCTTTAACAATTAAGTAGTGCTTGAACTTCAGCGAACTCGAAGGCTTAAACATGAGAATTACCCCAACACATGACCATTTGCTGCAAAGGCTGAAAAATTGTTGCATAACTCAAGGCGCACCTAAGTCAGACATTTGGTAATCAGCGCGAGTTGCTAGCAGCAGCAACCATACAAATGTGTGCCAAACAGTGTTACAAATTGTAGAAAGACACGCGCCGCACAGAATAACTCAGAATAGTTTGGTTTCAAAAATGCTGTCGTAGTTCCAGCAGCGTGTGGAAGTTAGAAAAGGACAGCTGGGCCTTGGCTAGGCGACAGTGATTAGGAGCTAAAAATGTATTTGCACTACAGGCATGTAGACAAACTAAACGGGGTAACACTGTACTCGCACTTTGTCTTGAACAAATGATCGCAAAAGTGAAGCAGGTTTAAGTTTACTGATCATGTGCATACGTCACTCGCAAAGGTACAGTAATACATAAGTAAAATTAATTTATTGTATCAGCATTAGCTTTTGTTTTCAAGTATTCGAAATTATTTTTAATATGTGCATGTTGAACCTATGGGTATTTCTTTCCGAAGAATATTGTCGAAGGGGATGTAGCTCAGTGGTAGAGCGTTCGCTTTGCATGTGAAAGGCCCCGGGTTCGATCCCCGGCATCTCCAAGTTTTTTACTTATATTACTTAAGCTTATTGACTAAAATTCAATAATGTGTATTTTTGCTCAAGCTTTTGATTAAATTATTCAACATGTGTCGTACTTTTTCAAAACTTCGTATTCTTTAAAGTAACAGCTGCAATAAATTTGCGAGACTGTCTTGTTTACGTTTGCAATTCAGAATACTCTTCAGTAAACAATCGTCACTTGAATAATTTATTTATTTAACTATTGAAAAATTATACAAATTTTGTTCCCCAATTAGTGAGCTCGCTTTAACTAGCAATTGTGGGTGGGGGTGTAGCTCAGTGGTAGAGCGTTCGCTTTGCATGTGAAAGGCCCCGGGTTCGATCCCCGGCACCTCCATATTTTTATTTATTATTATTACTGTCAACTTTCTTATTCGTTTTTATTTTAAATTTCGCAAATTGTTATTTGAGATGGAACTCACTCTGCTATATGCATTTGCAATTAGGCAAATAGTTGCTTTGCCAAATTTGTAGGAATTTTGTTTTTTTTTTTTTTGGCGTGGCACGTCTTAAGCCACTCAAGCACCTGCATGCGGGCATTTAATCATTCATCAGCGAAGTGGGAGCGCATTTGGCAAAGCAGTGCCACGAAAGCCATGCGAAAAAAAAATATAAAAAACACGAGAAGAGAAGACGTGAGAAGAGAAGCGTAGAGTAGAGAAAAAAAAGCGAAAAACTAAAATAAGTAAACACGAACACATGTGCGCAGGCAGAGATGGATGCGCTGCTTAGCAGTGAAAATGCTGACAATCCAACATCAGTCATCAGCAACAGCAGCAAAAGCAATGGCAATATCTTTATTTATGTAAACAACAACAATAAGGGCAACAACAACAATAATAATAAGAACTGCAAGCACAGCTTGAGCGAGCGCGATAATGCAGACGAGTGTGAGTGTGAGGACTAAGGACACATTCTGCCACAATGAAAGACATTTTTCTTGTGACTGTCGTGCCATCCATTCGACCGACCAGCCAAGCAGCCAACCAATCCCCAGCCCAACTCCAAGGCAACCCACCCACGTACCAGCCACAGGCAGCAGCCGCACGCTGTCGAGCGCCTTCGTTGTTGCCACGCTTGTCTGATTTTGCGCCAAAAGCGATATTTAACCAAAAAATATGAAGGATACTAAGCAGCATCTTCGCTGGAGCCAGCTGCATAATGCACAACTGTCGCACTGCCGACAACTCCTGCGCGCCCCAGCCGCTGTCACTTCCTCTGCCAACCTCCCAATGCCCACAGCCGTGGCCGGGCCCATGCCTGCCGTATGGCGTTTGGCTATGGAGACGTGCATGTGAGCATCAGCAGCATTTGTATTAATTATTTTCATACAACGTGCGACTAGGCAAGCAGATTCGCATAGTCATAAAAAATAAAATAAATAAAAACAAAGCACACGACGCTCACAAATAATTGACAAAAAATTTTTGAAAATGAAAAATCATAATATCCTGTGCACGTTCGCGTTATCCTTAGGCTATACGTTATGTGTACACACGTGCTCAGCTGGCAGCATTATGGGCTCAGACGTTGACTGTATGTGGGTGCCGTGAACGCGACTGGGGCAACTGCGTCAGTCAGTCAGTCAGACAGTCCGTCAGTCAGTGAGTTGGTCCTTTCAGTCACTGTGACCAACTGCCTCCCTGCCTGCCTGTCTAGCTATCAGCGTAGACGGTTAAACGTATTTAGTCCGCGGGGCAATATAATGAGTATTTTTACTGTTTTTTGGGTTTGGTTGTTGTTGTTGTTGTTGTTGCTGCTGCTGTTTTGGCGTGAAATACGACTGTGCATAGCAGTTCCTGCGCTGCTTTACTATAGAGTATGTGGAGTCTCTGTGTGCATGGGTCTATGTGTGTTTAGTTAGTGAGTGAGTAAGCCATTGATGCTGTGTTTACGTTGTCGATGTGCTTAAATGTCCTGAACTCTTCTATCAGGCAAATCTTAGCGGAATTCAATCTGCACTTGGCTTTGGCTCAGTTGCTTAATTGCAGTTCGCTGATAATGCGATTGAATGCGTTTGAAGCATTGAAGCATGAGCGAGCTTATGAAATTCGTAAAATTAAATAACTTGCATACATGTAGCTAAAGAAGAAGAAGAAGCTAAAAAATATATAAAATATATGAGTATGGAGGAGGGGAAAAAATAGGATGAATTTGTTTGCGCTTTTTGCTAATGTTGCAGATCTAATAAATCGCGTTTGGCATAGACTGACGTTAGTGATTTGTTATTTGTTGTTGTTATTGTTATGCATATATGATAGTGCATATGCACACATACATACAATATAGGGGACATGTATGCATACACACATAAATCCACGCAACATGTTGCTATTTCAAATGTTTGCTGATGAAATGCCTCATTTGCCATGCAGCAACGTAACAAAAACAACAACAACAGCAACAATAGCTACAAAATAGCAGAGCACAATGAAAAACAACAACAATAATAAAAAACACAAAAAAAAAAAAAAGCAAAAAACAAAAAACAAAATTAAAATAAAGAAGAGATATAAGAGTAAGCAGAAGAAGAGGAAGCAGCAGCAGCATAAAAAAAAATGAATATAAATATTGTAGTAAAAAATGCGTTCAAGTGCAAAGCTAAATCTGCTGTCATGTCGAATTGTTTACAAATTTCATACAAAATGCTAAAGCCCCAGTGTACGTTTGTTCGTTGTTGTTGTTTAGCTGTTGGCCGCTGCTTCTAGTTGTTGTTGTTGTTGTTGTTGTTGTTGCTAGCGACAGGGACTAGCGAAGTACCAGCACGGCCATGGGCTGCTAAGGCTGAGTTCCGCAGTTGCTGTTGCTGTTGCTGCTCTGACTGCTCTGACTGCTGTGGCTGCTGTTGCTGCTGTGGCTGCTCTGGCTGCTTAAATATGCAAAAATAACGCTCAAGTCATAAACTAAAGACTTTGTTTACAAATTAAATGCAGGTAGTAGGCTGCAACGGCGACATCTTCATCTACTCGCGCTTGCCGTGGCATCGGACAACGGACAACGGGCAACGGGCGCCGGGCATTGGGCAGCGGACAGCATCGGGCATCAGCACAGCAGCAAAAGGTGCGCCAACACGCAGATGCAGATGCAGCCGTGGCCTAGCCATGTCGTAGATGTATGTACGTATGTTGATGATGCTCGTCGTTCCTTCCCTCTTCGTCTCGTGGTGTGGTTTGCTTATGAAAATTCTGTTAGCGCTGCTGGCAATCCGCGTCGCAGTGCTGCGTAGAGTGGGTGCGCGGCAGGCTGTTTCAGCTAAAAGCTGCTTGTGTTCTTATAATAAACAAAAACAACAAAAAACAAACACACTGACACACACACACACACACATGCACATGCACACGCTGCAAGTAACGTATGCAAAGCAACAGCAGCCAAGTTGTATGCCAGAACAGCCAAAAAAAAAAGAAGAAAAAATGGAAACGAAATACTGTCCTTGCGCGCATACACATTCGGCGGCCAATGGGCGTCCGTGTGCACGTCCCCTGCCGTTGGCACGCGGACAGGCACAAACGTCGACATAGAGTGTACATGTGTTTTACATGAATTTTAAATGATATGTTAAATAAAAATGCGCACCTAAACAGCCGCAGGGTCTCTTAGCGCAAGAGGATGCGCGTTTGCCATGGCAATGGCGATGACGACGACGCGGATGACGACGACGCGGATGACGATGGCGTTGGCAGGCGATGTGCGGTCGGACAGGCTTCTGCTGCACTCAGCTGGAGCACAGAACTCAGTTAAAGTCAACGTTTGGGGAAATATACACAAATACAGAAAACACAACAAAAACAACAAAAAAAATAAAGAAAGCAAAAACAAAACAAAAAAAAAAATTATAAGAAAAATCGGTCAACATCTTTGGTCTAGAAAAAAAGTGGCAAGAGTAAAAAAAAAGAAGAAAAGAAAAAAATAAAAATAGAAAACTCAACGCTTTCGGCTTTTGCTTGCCACGCTGCTTTAAAAGATCTGACCTGGCGTCATAATGTATGCGCAATACCAATAATAATAATAAAAAGAACAACCGACAACAACAACAACAACAGCAACAACAATAAAAACGACAACAAAACTAAATTATGCAAAATTTATGCGAATGTAAAATATTTCCACTGCGCATGCGCGCACCTCAATTGTTCCGAATGAACAGACGGACGATGCTGGGACGGAGGACGGTGTGGACAGCGGACGGATGAGCGAATGAACGTAACACTGCGCCAAAGAAATGCCGAATTCACAAAGTATTTTGTTGTATTGTTTTTGTTGTGATTTTAATACGCTTAGATTAAGTTTTGTCGAACTGAAAACTGGCAAGAGTAGCCGCAAAAAGAATAATAGCAACAACAACAATAATATTAATAATGACAACAACATGCATAAACACCAAGAGGCGATGCTGGCGATGCTATCAATTTGAAGTCAAAATGGGGGGACAACAAAACAAATCGCCGCTGAATATATAATGAACTACAACAACAACGAAAATAAACTGACAATAACAACAACAAAAAGTAGGCACAGTTCATCGTTGCTGCATCGTCCGCATGGACAGCGATGATGACGTTCATAAAGCAACAAAATGCACAAACTCCAGCAGTCAAGTGCGCCACATCGCTGAGGCTATGCCAGCAATGGAATGAACAATTGGACTAAAAGTGTCTCTGCTGCTTTGTTTGTATGCCCACACACACACACACACACAAATTATATTGAGTTGTTGGCATACGATCGCATCAAGTGTCCGTTGCTGCGATGGATCGATCGTTAGTCGATTCGCTGGCTGCCTTCTAATGCCCATGGGGCGACATTGTCAGCCAAACCGAGGCAGGCGGCGTCATGTTGGCGCTATACGGTGGCAACACTTCATAAATGTCTCTATTAACGCTTGAAGTTTTGCACACAATCACTGAAGCCATAGCCGGTCCCCGGCGCATTGGCAAATGCGCAATGGAGCTTAAGCAAAGTATATACTTAGTTGTGTCGAAGATTCTTATGCATGGGAATAGACATTCTTGATTTCAATATGCTGAACTTAATTTTGTCATGGCTTGCAAATTTGCTTAATGCAAACCTATTGGATTTCGGCATTTGAAGCATTTTAAAGGATCAGGTCGGCAACCCCATTGCAATTTGGATTTATTCGTACATATATACATATATGCAATGTATACATGACATTGCCTGAGATATAGTTAGATGGTTTATAGATGAGAGAAACGTTTGAGAAAGAAAGATTAAGATGATGCCTGCGCGCAAGAAGTATCGTTCAGAATCGGTGAAGTAAGTATAACATCTAAGGCCCATGTCAAATTCATTACATGAGGCCCTCATAGTAAAAATCTTTACGTTGTAATTTAATTTTAATAAATCACTTAAGTAGTTACGCAAAAATATTACTAATATTGTGTGAATTTATCAAAAGCATAAGTTAAGCATAAGCATTTTAATGAAAAAATAATTTAATGTTAACAAAATATTTATTAATATATATATATTCTTCTCTTCGAGCTGTCTGTTCCGTTAAAGTATCAATAACATCAACAAGGTTTAATGATCAGCTCACAAAATGCGGGGATTCCCCGAGCATCACTAGCTTGCAAGCGCCAACAAAGTACCGCGACAAAAATGAAACCAACAATGGATGCGTTTTAATTTAACGACATTCGTTTCTTATGAATGCGTTTAGATCTGAATAATTTATTTCAATTTGTATATGATCACCTCTATCAAATTAATAATTTTATTAAATTTTATTAAAATCTCCCTTCCATCGTCAACCCATAGTTACACCATTATTGAGAATGACAAAGCTTCAGACTTAGGCCTATGATGATGCGTTGTTTTTGAATTCGTTGACTTACTATGCGGGAGTGCGGTGCATGTTTCGCCATTTAATACTCACAAGAAGTAGAAGAAGAAGAAATGCCAAAGCCGACACGATTTTCGCAAAGATTTTACATGATGCCTGCGCAATCGACGACGCTGGCACATTAACGAAAACAAAGCCGAAAGGCTAACAAGAGAAAGCCAAGTCGAGTCGAGTTGAGTCGAGTCAGGCCAAGCCAAGTGAAGCTCAGCCGCTAAAGCAATTGGCAATTGTCAGCCAAAGGGCAGCCGAATCGCGAAAAATGCCAAAGTGACGAAGCGCAGCCAAGCGAAGCGAAGCGATGCAGGAGGAATTTATGCCAACTTCTGGTATCGTAATTTTCGCGTTTGAAATAAGTTTGGCGCGAAATTTTGTGCATGCCGGCAAATTATAACGTTTGCGTTGTTTCATTTCGAATCGTTTGCCTTTTACTATGCTGTTACTGTTGTTGTTGTTATTGTGGTTACTGTTTTTGTTGTTGTTGTTGTTGTTGTTATTATTATTATTGCTGTACTTTGTGCCGTTTTCGGCAAGTGCCTTAAATTTTAGGGCAACGCGAGCGCACTTAACACGTCGACGCGAACGCCAACCTGAACGCGAACCGTGCGCAGGCGGCGACGATGATGACGACACTTGGGCAAGCGGCGAGCAAAACTTTTCCCACCGAAACTGCATTGCTCAGCAAACTTTGCCAGAGATTGGCTGCTGACGTTGTTGCTGCTGCTGCTGCTACGGCTGCGGCTGCGGCTGCAATTGTTGTTGTTGGCTGTTGCTAGTTGTTGAATATTTGGCTATTGCCTTGGCTAGTAAACAATTCTAATGCCTCGACCATTGTCATGACGATGTTGTGGCTGCTGCCGCTGCTGCAAATGAGGGCGTGCTGCACCCCACTCTGCTGTGCTGTGCTGTGCTCAGCTCATATGCAGCTGTAAAGCGATAATATGCTTGGTTGATTGCATTTTATGCTGCGCCAAAGAAAAACTGAAAACATAAACAAAAAAAAAAAAAAAACAAAAAAAAAAGAAATAACTTGAAAGAAAAGAAAAAAAAAAAAAGGAAAACACAAAGTTAAGCCATAACAAGAGCAGATGCTGCTACACTCAGCTTAGACTTTGCCTTGCTTTGCCTGGCTTGACTTAGCTTGGCTTGGCTTGGCTTGCCTTACCTTCTCTTGGCTTAGCTTGGCTTGTCTTGCCTTTGCTTGACTTGGCTCAACTCAATTCAATCAAAACGCACGCAGATAAGATTACACGAGATTGCAACATAACATACGACTACAAGTACAACAACAACAATAATAATAATAACAACAACAACAACAATAACAACAAGAACAACTGGCTGCATTGATCAGCAGTAGCTAAGCTCGCGCATCATCGGGCGCACCTCAATATTCGCAAGAGCAAGAAAGTCAGCATACACGACAGCCGCCACAGCCACACTCACATCCGCATTCGCACTCGCACATACACTCACACTCACACCCACACTCACATACACACCGACACATCGACACATCGACATCGTCATCGACATCAGCATCAGAGAATAGCCATGAGCGCAATGTATCGCTGCCTGCTATCGATTATTATCTATTTTGGCCGAAATCGCACTCGTGATCGATTTATGCTGCATTTTTATGGTTGCGGGTGTATACGTCGCCGCGTGCACGTTCAGCTATTCCAGAGGTTAAGTGGCAAAAGCGCTTCTCGTTCGCTGATAGCTGTGTCGGGCATGAGTTGCCAGTGCATTAACTGCACATGCCAGAGTTGCTAAGTTGTTAATGTGGTTAGCAGTTGTGAGACGTCGTTGGCAGTAGAACGCTTCATCTGGCCCAGCAATAGAGCTGTGCAAGTATTTTCTATCCTAATGCCAAAACACATGCTATGCCAATAACTATGCTTTAGAAGTCTGTCAGCCAGCGCCTGCCTTAAGCGGCAAATAGTCACCTGCTGATATGATTTAATTGCATAGCATACTTTTGAGCGGCACTAAAATGCATACTCATATATTACGATATAACTCAATATGATTTAAATGTTTCATAGGTGCATTTGCACAGCAGTGCTGAGCTCAGTATTGCCCTATCTAAAAGCAATATGCATACATACACACATATATACATAGACATACATATCTATATATAATGGCATGTGCAGTCGATTGACATCCATCCATCCATCCGTCCATCCGTCCATTTGTGCATCCATTGTGGCATCTCTATGTTTGTTAATGGAAATGTGTGTTTTTTCTGAATTTAATAAACATTTATGCTGGCCAATTAAGAGTCAATAAAATCACATTCACTAATTCCAATGAAAAATGCCACGATGATGATGATGACGATGATGACGACGGCGATGATGACGTTGACGATGACGTTTATCAAAACTTTTATATCGACAAATCCCAAGCATGACTAACAGCAATCAGTACAAATTCCATGTAAACAATATCAGGTATGATCCAGGCAACAACGTCAACAACAACAACAACAACAACAACAGCAATAACAACAAAAGCAACAAAAATAAATTCAACTTATATGCAGTGAAAGCAAAACAGTTGCACTTCAACTTGCTGTTGTCGTTCTTATTGCTGCTGCTGCTGTTGTTGTTGTTGTTGTTGCTGTTGCATAGCGAATTTCGTTTCGTTTTAGGCCGAAAGATCGATTTGTGTTGTTAAATGGCTTTGGTTGTTGTTTTTCCCTTGTTGTTGTCGTTGCTGCTGTTGCTGTTGCTGGTAATCGTGGCTGCTCGTCGCTTCTAAGTCATCAACATAGCTCATGCTTCTTGTGCTTATTTTTGTTGTTGCAGTTGTTGTTGTTGTTGTTGTCGTCGTCGTTATTTTGGTTGTATTTTCGATTCGGTTGCCAAAGTTCGATCGAGTTAAAAATCTTTACAGGGTCACCGACAAAGTCAAGTGCGCTCGAATAGACGAAAAGCAACAGCAACAGCAACAGCAACATCAATAGCAGCAGCAACATTTGCTGTTGCAAGCACGTCAGCGAACGAAAGCGAAGCGATCGAACGAACGAACGAACGATCGATGGCATGGCACGTCAGAGGTAGGCAACGGAGGATCGCAGCATCGCAGCATCGCAGCAGTGAAGCAGTCAAGGAGCAAACGATTGAAGGCAGTCGAACGGCAAATGAGTGCGATATCGATAAGCGAGCGAAGCTCACGTTTCGGCACTCCACTGGCACACAATGTTCAACTTGTAACTGGCAACTTGCAACTGGCAACTGGCATAGCGACAGTAGCAGTAGCCAATGCCAGGGCAATGTTGCATGCAACAGACGGCAGCAGCAGCAGCAGCAGCAGAAGCAGCAGCAGCCGCTGTTGCTCATACATACGTAATCTGCTCCAAATCAAAATTGCTTATTAAACGTGAGCACAGACTAAGCCTGAATCTGAACCTGAGCCTGAGACTGAGCCTGGTGTCTGGTGCCTTGGTTGGTCTGCTCGCTACTCGCTTGCTTGTCTGACTTGGCTTCGCTTGGCATATGGCTTGGCATGGCTTGGCTTGGCTGGCGCGCAGTGTGTGAAAGCCGTAGGAGCAACAGCGCCTGCCGGGTTTTGCCTTTCTGTTGCTGCTGCTGTTGCTGCTGCTGTCGTTGCGAATCTGTCGCCGCGCATCGAATTGCCGAATAAGCTGAAATTGCTGCCGTGCCCGCTCATCGGATCGATCACGATTAGCTGTTGCTATTGGCTTTCAATG
The DNA here is from genome assembly GCA_037044495.1 of Stegana nigrithorax. Lineage (NCBI taxonomy): Eukaryota > Metazoa > Arthropoda > Insecta > Diptera > Drosophilidae > Stegana > Stegana nigrithorax. The sequence goes on from JBAMBQ010004974.1 coordinate 51,350, forward strand.
CGAAGTCAATAAGCTTAACATCTTGATATGTGGCTGCTGCTGCTTTTGCTGCTGTTGCTGCTTCTTGCTGAGGCGCTATGGGCAAGCAGCTAGGCAGCTAAGCAGGTAGGAGCAGGCAGACCAACGATCGATGATCGATCAACGCTTAACAGCACCGGCGGCGTCGGCAGCAACAACAACAACAACGGCAACAACAATAGCCAAGTGCAAAGTTGCCAATAAGCGTTAACAGCAGTTGCCCAGCCATCCGCCATTTCTCTTTTGCGTTTTTTTCTTTTGTTCGTTGGCTGGCACTTCGTTGGCCACGGCGATTTGCCAATACTGACCCTTGACCCGCTTATGCAAAAGCATTCGATTATAATTGCCGCAACAATCGGCGATCATTGCAGATCGTTGCTGCCAGCTCGCCACGTCACGTCTGTCTGCCCATGACGAATTGTCTGCGCTGCCATGTCGCTGCAATCGCCTCTTGCCGATCACACTGCGCCACAATGCACCGCACCGATCAACAATCAATGATCATCGGCAATCGGCCAACGGCCATCGTCATCGCCGTCGCTCGTGCTCCAGTTGCCGACTGCGCATGGCCGTGGCAATGTCCGTTCATAATGTCTTAATGCCCAATCGGGCTTGTCGCATTAACGCCACAGCAATGCGGAAATGCGGAAACGACAAAGGCAGCTCTGTCGAATTTATTGCATTATGGCTGTGTGCCTGATTGCCTGCCTTTAAATATCGATCGATAACGATAAGCGCATGTGTATCGATAACGCAAGAAATTATCCGTAGAGCAGACAAAACTCAAGTGCGCTTACAATGCGCTGATGGATTCGCTATATTGCACTGCAAAGTGTTAAGCAGCAAGTCAAGACGGCAAAAGTTTTAACAACAGCAACAACAATAACAACAACAACATGTGTGTGAAATATGCAAGAGGAAAAGTCATGCTAATCGCCATGTAGCCACAGCCGCAGCCGCAGCCGCCGTCGTCACAGTCGCAGCAACAGCAACAGTTGAAGCAACGCAAAGGAAAAGTTCCCAAGAAAATTTAGTTCAATTTTCCTAATTTACCTAAGCGCGGCGATTGCGTGTCGTGGCGTGAAAAACGGCACTTAGGAAATTCCTATGCAGCGCAATAAAAACAATCCAAGGTACGCGGCAGCGAGACAGACAAAAGCCAAAGCACAGCACAAAGTCAATTGCGCGAACGAAGGGGAAGTGAGAAAACGAAAACAAAAACAAAAACAGAAAAAAAAAAAAAGCAAGAAAGAAAAAGCAAAAAGAAAAACAACAACAAGAAAATATAAAAAAAAAAATAAATCACGACTTAAGTTTCGAAAGCGCGAAACTGTTACCAAAGCACTTAAACTTAAATTGGCCAAAAAGTGCAGCGGGCAGGGCGCGGCGCTGGCGGGCGGATGTGCCTTCAGTGCAGTGCATGCAATGGCATGATGCGGCAACTGTGTGCCAGCAGCTTCACATTGCACTCAGACTAAAGAAGGGACCAATGCCAAACCACCCTAACACACACACATACATATATACACCGTATGTATGTATGCAGGTACGAGTGTATATGGAGTATATGGTAAAAAAAAAAAAAATCTAAATTAGAAATAGTGTAGAAAGATACGGACGGCAATAGAATTTATTGTGAAACATTTGGCCAAGAACGCAGCGCAGCAGCATACAGAATGCAGAAGATGCGTTGACCATGATGATGTTGTGCTTGGGCAGGCAACGGAAAAGCAAAAAAAGGAACAGCTAAGCAGAACGTGAAGACTGGGTGGGCAGGTGGCAGGGGCGGAAAGCTGTTAGGCAGCGCAGGTACACAGGTTAATTTTGGTCACAGGCACGACAAAACCAACGATGATGACGACGACGACGACGTGCATGGTTATGATGATAATGATGATGATGATAATGATGATGATGATAATGATGACGATGGCAACGCACGAAATGGTCAAAGAAGTCGCTACAAGATGATTGCCCAGCAACACTCGGCGATGTTTAATGGTACCAATTGTATATATTTTGTGCGCCTGTGATAAAGTTGTACGCTTTCTGCTGGTGAGCTGGTCTTGTTATTGTTGTTGTTGTAGTTGGTAGTTGGTAGTGGGAGTCGATGCGCATATGCGCGCGTGACTCTCCAACAGTGCCAAGTAGGAAGTTTCGCAGTCGCAGTTGCCAAGTCGCCCCGTCGCAGCTCAACGTGGCGGTGCGACCATTAAGCGATCGCATTTTTCTACTGCGCATTATTTGCGCGACTGACCGAGCGATCAGCCGATCATCCGATCATCTGAGCATGCATCCATGCGACTGTGCATGGCCAGCCAGCGAGTGAAGAATACGTTCGCGCATGCGTAAGCCTACGTGACAACGTGCGTGTGTGTGTGTGTGTGTGTGTGTGTGTGTGTGAATGTGCGGGTGTGTGTTGTTGTTGTTGTTGTTGCTGGCTTAAGCATGGTGCAGGTGTTGTTGTGCTTGGCACAACTTGTGGTAATTTAAGTTAACTGCTTGATTGGCTAATGAAAAAGGCAAGCGCAGCTGCGGCAGCGACAGCGACGGTGACGGCGACAGCGGCAGCGGCAACGAGACGTGCATTAGCTTAGAAGACAGAACAGCGCAGCACAGAGCAAAATCAGGACATTGCGGGCTGCAAATGGCAACATCACACGAAGTTAGTGTCAGCCAAGTTAGAAACGTGTTTCAACGTTCTTGCGGTAAACTGATCATCTCTTTCGTCTTCGTCATCATCAACAGCAACAGCAACAGTAACAGCAACAGCAATAATAACAACAACAACGACGACGTCATCATCTTTGCGTTGATCATCGTGAGCGTGAAAATTGGCGAAACGAAATTCGCGAGCAATACTCTGACAACAAACATACAACAACAACAAACAACAGACTATAGAAAAAAATAAAAAAAATAAATAAAAAAAAAGAACAAAAATAGAAAAAAAAACATTAAAATAAAATTTTAGGTTCACGCGTTTGCGCAGCTGTTGATGCTGCTGCTTAGGCTGCGCTGCCACTTTTGCTCGCATTACGTAGATAAGCAATGTGAAAATTGCTAAAGAATTCTTTCCCATTGCTGCGTATCTTCAATTTAATTTATTTTATTTTTATACCCTGCACCAAAAAATGTTAAAGCAAAGGCTTATTAAAGTTGTGCAAATGTATGTAACAGGCAGAAAAAGGCGTGGCAGAACCCCTAAAGTATATATATTCTTGAGCAGCATCGAAAAGCAAGCCGATCAAGTCTTGTTCGTCTGTCGGTATGAGCACACGAATCTTGAAAACGGTTAGAGCTAAAATCAACAAATTTGGCACGAAGACTCTCCAAATCCAAAGGCATAATGAGTTTATTTTATTTTCCAATTTTCAGCCTATAACATATAAACGACATAGGAACAATCGGTCGATAAACCACATATAGTAATAAAAAACCTTTTGTTTTACAAGATATTGAATTTTTTGATTTAATAGTTCTAGCGAATGTCCAATAATTTATCTCACTATTATGCATATCGGTTCACTATATCATATAGCTGCCATATAGGAACGATAGGTCGAGAAACAACATTCACTGAGAAAACTTTAATGTTTATTAAGATATCGTTAACAAATTGTGGATTTAATAATGTTAGGTAATATCCAATTATATAACTGATATGATAAATATCGGTTCACTATATCATATAGCTGCCATAGGAACAATTGACCGAAAAAACCTTTTACTAAGTTTTTTTGAGACTTTAAACTGGGTACAGGGTATTCGATAGTCGGGTGCGACCAACTATAGTCCCTGCCTGCTTTAAGTTGTTGTTATAAATATACATATGCAGGTTATTTATATTTATGTAAATTTATTTATTTATATAATATATATTTATTATTATTTTTTTTTTGTTGCAGGCTGAGAGTGAATTTTCACTTTGATTTTGTTTGCTTGTTTCTTTATTGAGGGTAAAACTGACCTTGCGCAAACCGTTGCACGTTATACGCTTTCTTTCTTTTACAGACGTATATGCATATGTACATACATACATAAGTGTGGTATATGCATACTCATACATAGATGTGTACATAATATTCGTATATAATTTGTGCCGCTTGTCTGGCTGAGGTGTGGATTGTGTTAAGTTTCTGAGTACACTTTGTCTTATACTGGCAATTGTTGCTGTTGTTGTTGTTTTGTATATATGTGTGTGTGTGTGTGTTTTTTTGTTTTTCTTGTTTTTTTTTTTTTTTTTGTATGTATTTTTGCTTAGACTGCTTTCGGCTTTTGTTTTCTGGTCCCTTTTTTTTTGTATTTTGTTCTTTTGCGTGTCCACTAATCAATCAAGCAGTCACCACCGTGCGTCCGTTGGCTGCAGTACGCTGACCGACGACGACGACGACGACGACTACCGTGCAACAATAACAACAACCATAACAACAACAGCAACAAGAAGAACAAGAACAACAATGATACCCCAACCACTTGATCAGCGTCTTATTTATTTGAGGTCTTTTTTACGCTCGTTGCACTTGTCTGCCTGCCCCTGCCGCTTCTGTTTGCTCCTAACTCTTCAGTTTACCTTTGCCATTGTCCCTTGCCCTGCCTGCGCCATTGTCTCGGCTTTATGTCGTTCCTTGTTCGCTGTTCGCTTGCAGAAAACCATTTTTGTATACTTTTTTGTTTTAAATTGTGCATAAGCATGTGTGTGTGTGTTTGTGTGTGTGTGTGTGTGTATGTGTGTGCATTTTTATTTTGTTGCTGTCTTTGGCTGTTTGGTTCTTTTGTGTTCTTGTGTTCTTGTTCGCTATTGTGGCCATTAAATTTGATACTCACTTATTTGGCCAATAAAATTAACCTACCTCAACTTGTTTGCCATGCACACACCATGTGTGTGTGTGTGTGTGTGTGTCTGTCTGTGAGTCTGTGTTGGTGTGCACTCGGTGGCATGGCATTAATGAGCAACAAGTGGGCTGCACCATTATTTTGTACAAACAGCAATAAATTTCGCATTTATGCCGCTAGCCGGGCACTGCTGCTTTTGCTTCCTCATCCGTTGCTGGACGTTCGCTGCTGCTGCTTAACTGTTTTGTGCCAATTGCACAGCGCACTGTCAAAATGGCGCAGCGTGTCAAACGATCCAAATCCAAGACGAACTGCAACGTTGCGCATTTCTCGTCATAGCCATAGTCATAGTCACAGTCCGTCACAGACACCTTTGACGTTTCAGTTTCAGTTGCAGTTCCAGTTGCAGTTGCAGTCGATGATGCTGTTGAAGTTTCAGCAATAAACGCCTAACCAATTCAATACGAATAAACTAAACTCAACTTAACTTCGCTCAGCTTAGTTCAGCTTAGCTCAACTCGATTCGTGTTAAGTTAAGTCAATTCGATTACAGGCAAAAGCCAAAGCCAAAGCCAAAGCCAAGGGAAAAGCAAAGGCAAAGTGGCATAGGGGCAAAGGGGCAGTGACAATGGCAATGGCAACAGCGACGGCAAAGGTAATTCAATTGCATTGAAAGCATTCAATCAAATATTGACGACCACCTTTTAAATTGAGTTAAGTCGCTGGCGGAACAAATGACGTTGGCTGCCTCTTGGCCAGTGGGCTGGCAGGTGACTGTGTGCTGCATTGTGGGTTGCACAGTGTGGGCCATGGCATGGCTTGCGGGTTGCGGGGTGCGGGGCATGTGGCAGCATCGCAAGCAAATAAATTAGCGGCCGCAAAGTGTTGACATTTATTGTCGGACACAACATTTACACTTCACTTGCAACAAGATACGCGCTGCACGCCTTCTGTCGCTCACTCGCTTCATCGCTTCATTGCTTCATCACTCGATCACACGATCACCCGATCACCCGATCACCCCATTCACCCGATCGCTCGTTTGCGCACTTTTGCCAATTTCAATTTCCCAAATGGTCCCAGCTAACGACGCCTGAATGCCTCGATGCCACGTTGCCTGGATGCTGGCTGTGTGTACGTCATTGCGCGAGGCGCTGTCGCCTGTTTCGTGGCTGAACGCATTGTCAACATGCCATGCAACAAGTGCGCCGCCGCCTGGTTCCCATCCCCAGCCACATCCCCATGCCCTGCAACGTCATCCGCTTGCACGTTGTCGTCTGCGTTGCCGTCGTCGTTAGCTGTGCGTCGGCTCGGTTGCGGTAATTGCTGGCGAGTCTGGCCACAAAAGGCAAACGAAGTGTGACAATTTTGTGCGCACACAAACTGACAGCCAACGAAGCCCGGGCACAACTAAATTGCCACACCATATGCAGCACCACTCTCAACACTCAACACTCACCATTCAACATTCACCAGAGCCACAGCCACAGCCACAGCCACAGCCATAGTCAGAGGCACAGCGCGAACACATAATTAATGTGCGTCCAGTGCGGAAAGCAAAGCGAACCGATTTCGCGCATGCGTCACCCTGCCAACTGCGGCAAGTGGCAAAGGCAACACCGAAGGCACACTCACAGCTAGCGGCACAGGCGCAGGCTCAGGTTGAGGCACATTCACAGGCGAAGCTTAGTTAAGTGGTGTCAGTGTCGGCATTGGCAGCGGTGCGCATTGATGACAGCTGAAGTGACAGTAAATCTGCGCAAGCGACTGCGTGCGTGAGCATGGTAAGTGCGAGAGTCGATCATGCTCAGATGGATGTGGACGATGGGACTGGGCTGCACTGGACTGGACTGGACTGGACTGCCTGCGGCAATTTTAATGAAGTCGAATAGCAGTTGGCAACAATTAACGGCGGATTGTGGCCATAGTTGTGCTGCATCGCTGCATCAAGCCTTCAACTCCGGCATAGCACGGCAAGGGCAAAGCAACAAAACTATTTGCATATATACGAGTATATATATATGGTATGTATATACATATGTATATGTGCATATGGTGTGTGTATAGATGTGTTGCATATGCTTTTAGTTTATATTAAACATTTAACGTGTCAGCATTTTCACTTGGCCCAAGTGCAGTTGTGTGGATGTGTGGGAGTGTTGGGAGTTGTAGCTGCTGCAGACAAAGTATCGTACACACATATACTATGTATATGGCACAAAAAGAATTATGCATTCACTTTTGCATAATGCAGCAGAAAAGTAGTTTCAGCTGGCATCTCACCGCCAACCGCCAACCGCTAACCGCCGGCCGCCATTCGTCAGTTGGCCACGCGTCGCGTTGTGTCGCTGAGCTGTGAGCTGAGCTGAGCTGATCTGCGCTGAACTGAACTGAGTTGAGTTGAGTCCACTTTAATGGCCAAATAAGGCCGAACTCATTCGTGTTGCCAGCGAGTTGAATGTTGCTGCTGACTGCCGCTGACTGCCGCTGACTGCTGCGGCGACGAATATTTTCCCAGTTTGCCATTCAAATGCGACTTCGGCGACTGACAGCGTTGTCATAAAACGCATGTCAAATGGAAATATGGACCTAACCGTAAAAGTTGGCGTCAGTTTTACTGAAAAAAAAAACGCAAGCAAAACGTTTGCTCAAACCACACACAACACACACCATGCAGCACACACAACACAGCACACATCACATGATCCCTGCGCCTTGCCGCGAACCTCCTATGTTCCATACCCCATATGTTATATTGTCATACTGCATGGAGTCAGTCCGTCAGTCTGTCCGTCCTGCTGTCCGTCAGTGCGTCTGTCAGTTTAGCAATAAGCGCTGCACTGCTGCAGTACGCAAATAATTTGGCAACTCAAATTCCGAATTATGGCTTCAAGTTGAGGCGGCTATAAATATTTGCGTGTGTATGCGTGTGTGTGTGTGTGTGTGTGTGTGCGAATATTTCATAAGTTCGTACATTCGCTTGTTTAGCCAAATTTGCATATCGAAGCGAAGTCATCTGCGTTTGCATTTGCGTCAACGGCATTTCGGCATTTCAGCATTTCAGCATTTCGGCTTTTGGGCATTTGGGCATCGGCGAGCTGCACACAGCCAGCAGCGACAAGTGGTGGTCAGTGGTCAGTGGCCAGTGGCCAGTAGTCAGCAGTCTGTGGTGAAGGTAAAGCGATCGCGCATATGGCCAAAAACGTTTAACTAACGCGAAGGCACACTTGCCGAGCTGCCAATGCGCATTAGGAGTCATATGAAATTAGCCGCAAAAAACAGCAAAGAAAATCGAGAAATAACAAAAAAAAAAAAAAAAGAAAAAAACAAAAAATAGCAGCAAAAGAGAAAGAAAAACAACAAAACACATGCAACCCTTTGCGGCACAAAGCCATTGGCCGCCAAGCAAAGGCAAAACAAGGCAAGACAAGTCAGGCCATGCCAAGTCAAGCCAAGCCAAGTCAGGCTAAGCCGACAACGCATGGAGGCAACCTGACTCGCGCCTGTGTGACTCGGCGAGTGAAGTGAGGCAACACTTTGCGTATCAAAGACACACAGCGAAGCGCAAAGTTGACACCCGGCGACGCAATTAAAAGTTTGCAGCCGCCGCAAAAAGAGACACGCGGCCACGCAGCCGCTTGCTGGACAGGTGGGACAGCTGGGACCCTGAGTCGACAGCGGCATTCCGATTCGCGGGGAGGCTTTGACTGGCATTGCCTGGCTCTGCTTGGCTTTGCTTTGGTTTGCTTGGCTGTCAGCCAGTCAGTCAGTCAGTTGGGCAGTTGGGCTGTTAGGCAATTGGGCAGTGACCAAATAAGTCAGGTGTGACACACACACACACACATACACACACACACGCGCACACACACACCATATTCCAACAGTAAGACAGATAGACAGACAGACAGACAGACAGTTGAGTTGCCATGTAAGTCGCCGCTGAGCATGTGCCGCTGATTAAAATGCAATTAGGTGAAATGCTTTGAAAGTGATAAACCGTTTGGCTGCTTTGTGTTGCCTTTTCATTAATGTGTTTTCATTTTGTTTTTTTTTTTTTTTTTGATCCTATGCAATTAGCATTGAGAATGCTAATTTCTCAACACATTATCGGCAAATAGTCCATAGTCCTGGCAACGGCAGCTGTCCTGTTGCCATTTTATAATTTGCCACAATTTATGTTTTTAATTGAAAGGCTTTCAAGCTGTCAACAGGATTAAGTGCATGGCACACACACACACACACACACACACACACACACACATACACACACACACACATCCATAGAGACACAAACAGTTAGTTGGGTCATAACGGTAACGGTAAAGCAGGCAGCATCCGTGTGGGTGGTGCGCAACTGCGCCTTGAACAAAGCGTATCTCATTCCCCTGCCCGCAGCTGCCTTCTTGCCTACCAGCCTGGCCCAGCTAAATCGCCTGACCCTCCTGCGTGCACAGTGACACCGTAAACGAGGCAATTACTGTTGGCTGCTGCTGTTGCCTGGCTGCCATACAAACAGATGCCGCTTGGTCGGTCCATCTGTCGGTCGGTCTGTCGGTCGGTCGGTCGCTTGTTCGCTGGCTTGCAGTGGACGCCATTGAAATGTCACTCAAAAGTGTTTCGCAACTTGAAAACAAATGCCATGGCTCCCGCTTCACTCTACGCTACTCTGTGCTCTCATCTCTGCAGCACATCAGCATGGCTGGCCTACTTGGCGGTGGCTTGCATCATGTTACAAACTGCAGTTGACTTTGTCTATATGCACGCGTGTGTGTGTATGTGTGTGTGTGTGTGTGTGTGTCGGCATGTTGAGGCAAGTAAATTGAAAAGCGTTAAATTGCCACGTAGCTGCAGAGGATCGATGACAACAGCGGCTACATGCTCGGCAACGGCTGCGAGTATCATCGATAACAATTGATAAGCAGTTCGCTGTGGCTGTGACTGTGACTGTGCCCCTGGCTCTGGCATGGCTACGTACACACTTGTGTACCTGCTTGTGTACATGCTATGATGCCATGGCACTAATCCAGCTACTCCTACTCCCACGCTACTCCACTTTACTTCACACTCTATGCCACTTGTCTGCCTCAGTCTCTGTCGCTGCCTCTGCCGAGTGGCTGAGTGGGTGGTTAGGTGTAGATGTGTGTGTGCGTGTGTGTGTGTGTGACTTGTTTGAAAAATTTTAAAAGGTTTTTCATGTTTTCTGATAAACGGAAAATTGAGTTATATTTATTTGGCAATTGCGCTGCTCAACTTAGCTCAGCTCAGCTCAGCTCAGCTCAGTTCGCTTATCGATCCGACTAAACAAGCGACGTACCAAAAAAAAAAAAACACGACCAAGCAGCCCAAAACTCACAACTCAACAGCCAAAGCGCTAAGCAATCTCTGGCCAAGCCATTTTAGCCACAAACACACATCACATACTCTCTGCCCTCTGCCCTCTGACCGCTGCCCTCTGACCGCTGCCCTCTGACCGCTGCCCTCTGACCGCTGCCCTGGGCTCATGGCCTTTTACACTGAAATCCATTGGCCTACGTGGCTCGCATGCATGGCGCACTGAGCCCAGTGGCCAACTGGTCAACTGGTCAACTAGTCAAGTGGCCAACTGGCCAAGCATCCCAGTGTGCGCTGCATTAGCCCAGCACGTTGCCAAGTGGCGGCTGAGAACCAATGTGCAAATGTGAAAATCATTTCACGCATATGTTTTTCTTTTCTTTTGTTTTTTTTTGACATTGGCTTTGGCCTTTTAATTAATTTGTTTTTTTTTTTTTTTTGTTTTTTGTCTCTTTTTGTATAATTTTTAATTGTTTAGTTGTTGTTGTTGTTGTTGCTGTGGTTTTTTATTGCATTTATATTTAGTAAAAATCACTGAGGCTTAAAACAACGCAAACATGTGTCAGCCATGTGCGATGTGCGAAGTGCGCGGTGCGATGGATTTGTAGCCATGTCCGTCGGCATTTAGGCCTTATTTGTATTAGCGTACTTCATTGTTGATGTTGTTTTTGTTATTGTTGTTATTGTGCGGCGGTGGCGGCAGCAGCGGCAGTTGTGCAACTTTTTACGAGTATTATGGCTTAATCCAGATTTTCGCGCTTTTCTTGACGACTTCGACTTCGACCCAAGGCGATTTCCTTTACCCGTTTTGCAAATCATTTGCTGTGGATTTGGTTTGATTGTTGTTGTTGTTGTTGTTGTTGTTCTTTTGCTGTTTTTGTTTTTGCTGCTGTTGCTGTTTGCTGTTGCTGTTGTTGTTGTTGTGCGAATTGAAATTATGCAAAATTTCAATTGTTCGCTGCCTGGCTGACTGTCTGCTTGGTCGCTTATTTCTTCTTCTTCTTGTTGTTGTTGTTGTTATTGTGTGTGTTTGTGGTTTTCTTTTTTTCGTATGTTTTTGTTTTTGTTTTTTTTTGTTTTTTTATTTCTGTTCGCTGTGCATTTGCTTCCTGCTCGTTTGCAGTTTTACCCTTTTTTAGCATGGTTTCGCTTTTATGGCCTTGTTAAAGTGTTTTTATGTATGTACATGGGTGAAATAAATTTAACGCCAGGTTTGCAGCTAAGCCAACTCCCCGCAATCGCATATGCAAAAGGGACAATGGCACGGACACACACGCACACACACCGACACAGGCATTTCAAAATAAAAATTAAAACAAAAAACAAAAAAAAAAAAAGAAGAAAATGCAAAAATTTAAAGAACAGAAAAATTAAAAATACAGGAAAAACAATTAACGTGTACAAAAATTGCTGATGCGACTGTGAACTGTTTGGAGTTTATGTAAACTTGAGAAACATGGCTGCGCACACGGCAGGTCCACAGCCCACAGTCAACAGCCAACAGAGAACGGAGAACGGTAGGAGGCGCAAGTGGCAGCAAGTGGCAGCAAGTGGCTGCAGTTGAGTTGGCTAACGCGACATTTACAAATGTTAATCCATTAAAGTGCTGTCAATGGCAAAATATGTCAAAACAAATTGATCACAAAGCGCTACTGGATACGCTGCACACTGCACTCCACTGCACTCCACTGCACTGCACTGCAATTCACGGCATGTCACTCCACTCCGCTGCAGTGCACTCCACTGCCATGGCAGTCCATTGGCAGCGCATGCATGCGAAACGGTACCCGGGCGCACATCTTCGCCAGGCCAGGCTGCCTGAGACAAATATACGTAGCGGCATATGAGGCATGTGGCATGTGGCTTGCGGCCGTGGGGGGGGGATGTGCTGCTCTGCTCTATGCTGCGCTTGAGATTTCTCAAATGTGCAGCATGGCATGGCTGCAGGACAGCTGACAGCAGCATCTGCGCTTACGGGGGCTTACTGGCTGCGCGCGAAGGCCGGCGAACGAAGCCGTCTGCTGCGCAATGAATTATGATGGCAAGTGCAGCGCAAACGGTCAAGTAAATGGCTCAAAGCCGATTGCTGCAGCCATAACAAGCAACAATTTTGTAGAACACGCCGCGACGTTGTAATAGCGACACCGACTGTGCAACGAGACATTCATGTTCACGTTGTTGTTGTTGTTGCACTTGCTAAGCCTCTAAGCCTGTTCCTCGCAACAACTTAATTAAGTTAAAGTCAACGCATGCCAAGTCAAAGCCAAAGCCAGAGCCAAAGCAAGCCAAGGTGAGCCAAGTGTGGCCAAAAGTGGCCAACTGCGCATGCGACAAAGATGAGGACAATGTCCGATCGTTTTAATCAAGTTGCCTGCCTGTCTGTCTGCCTGTCTGCCTGCCTGGCCTGCCTAGCTGCATAATTGTTGCCATCGATGCACTGCGATCGGACGCCACAGGAAGGATTTAGCTTAAAGCTTTTGATTAGAACACGCTCAAAGATAAATTGCTTAAGCAGACCAAGCTGCAAGCGTACAAGCCGCATTCAGCCTTGCCACCCCTGCCCATTTCCCCGTTTGCCCATTTCCCCATTGCACGTCTTGCCGTGTTGGAGCGTCGAAACGTTGGCACATACGCAACGCAACATTTGTCTCATAGTGCGAGATATGCGGTGCTGTGCTGCAGGCGCTGGCGGCGATGGCGGCGGTGGCGTACACAAATTGCCAATCAGCCACGGCGCGACGACGACGACGATAGGCGACAAAAAAAATATTGTCAGTATTGCGTTGAGCACAGCGCCGCAGCCGCAGTCACAGTCACAGTCACAGCTACAGGTGCTGATGCTGATGCCGATGCCGATGCCCCGATGCTGGGTGTCAGCATAATCCGCGTGCGCTTTGACGCGAGGCGTGTGCCATTGCCGGCTGCTGCAGTTGCCTGTTGCCTGTTGCCGCATGCCACCGCACAGGCCGACAGTTGGAACTTGGAATTGTTGCTGCAGCATGGCTGAGGGAGCTGAGCTGAGCTGAGCAGAGCTGAGCTGAGCTGAATCGTTGTGCTGCTATTTTAAGTGCATGCTCATTAATCGTAATCGGCAGGTAGGCAAACAGACAGACAGACAGACGGACAGACGAGTAGACAGTTAGGCATGCAGGCAAGCGGCAGAAAAAAAGCATCAAGTGGCCTGACTGCCTAGTCTGCCTGCCTGGGTACTTGGCTGCCTGGGTACTTGGCTGCTTGGATGCTTGGATGCCTGGGAGCCGCTTCGGTTGACAAACTGCTGCGCACGCCGCAATGCACACGCACCGGGCCGAATTGTGCGCACGGTGTTTTCGCACTAATTGGAACGAACGCTTCGAGTGGTTACGCCTTTTGTCATTTCTCTTGCTCTTTCTCTTCGACTTTTTCTTTTTCTATTTGGCTTTCTTTTTTTTTTTATTGGTTTTTTTCATATTGCATTCTCATGCATGCGTTGAGTGATTCATTTTTAGGTGTAAATATGTTAATGAGACGACGCCAGCGAATTTCTAGGAACAACTTCACCACACAACACAACGCAACACAGTTCAGTTGTTGTTTTTGGCAGCAGCAATTAAGCAGCAAGCACCGCAAGCAGCAAGCAGCAGCAACAGCAAGCAGCAAGCAGCAGCGTCTATGCAACGCCTTAGGCGACAAAGCTGCGTATGCGCAATCAGGCGAGCATCGAGCGATCATCGGCGGCGCATTTATCAAACAAAGTGCCTGCCACAATGCCAAGTCAGCGACGAGCTATGCGACAACTGATTGCTGCTGGCTTGGCAATCTCAATTGCAATTCGAATTGGGATTAGTATTGGTTTCGCATGCAAGTGGCGCTGCTCATTAACAGCAGCCGCCCGCCCAACTGTCGTTACCCATGTACCCTCCTCTGTCCATGTCATGCCAACTGTGCGCCTTGGCCCAGCTGCCTGCATGGCCCCACAGCTGCGGCGCGTATGCGTGTGCACGTCTGATTAAGCCGTCAAAAGGCGTCGGCCTCGACTCAACTCAATTCGACGTGATTTGACTTGACTTGACTTGACTTGAGTTGAGTTGAGTTGCATTGCAATTGCTGCGGCAGCACCTGATAATGACGTGAATCGCTCAACTCAAGTGTGAAACACTTCTGAGCGCACAGCTGCGGCCGCCACTGATGCCTCTACCCGGGAGCAGCGTGCGTGGGTGGCATATGCATGGCTGCTGGATGGCTTTATGCATCAATTGTTGCCTAATTCGTTCATTACGTTATGCAAGCAAGTCAGCCAGCAGTCGCCGCCGATTGCGTATGCTTCTGCCATGCAGCCTGGCTGCTGTGGGTTACAGTGGGGCAGAGCAACGCAGACTGTGGCTGCCATTGAAACTCGATGCTGATAATGCGCCGCCGTGTGCACTTTGTGGTAATTAATGCTGCCATCCTACCTTCGTCAACCTGCGTTGTCAAGTGCTTCATGCGTTTAGTTCAGAAAATATGACTGCTGCTGTTGTTGCTGCTGTCTAACTGTTGTAGCCCTTTGTTGCCTTTTGCTGCCGATATAATAATTATCGCAAACACCCTGCGATGTGATACTTAGTCGCATGTGTATGTGTGTGTGTGTGTGCATGATGCGTTCACTCGTACCTGGTATGTTAATAGAGTGGGAATAATGGCCAAGAGCGCCGGTCAGCGCTTGCCTATTGTTAACGCGTTGCAGCGTAGAAATGCGTTAAGCTGATTAATTTATGTTGCGATGTCTTGTAAACAACAGCAACAGCAAATTGCAACTTCGTTAATTGTAAAATATTAGCAACAGGCAGACAGGCAGCCAGGCAGCCAGGCGGGCAGTCCGACAGCCAGCTAAACACACAGAAAGACAGACGCTTGGACAGACATGCAGACAACAGCAGAGCAGTGCGGGCAGGCAGGCAGGCAGACAGACAGACAGACAGACAGCAGGGCAATCAATCGGCTGGCTAAAAAGGAAAAAAGAAAAACCCATTGAGAGTGTGAAATTAAACACAAGAAGAAAAGAGAAATAAATAAATAAATATGTAGAAGCAACAACCAACAACAACAACAAGCAAGAACAATGCCAGCAATTGCAATGTTGCCGCTGAAGGCATGTCATGGCATGGCAGCAAGTGTGTGTAGATATTTTTTATGTTCATAATTAATTTATAAAATGCGCGCCGACAGATGAAACCACAATAAGTGGCAGTGAACATACAATAAGCTCGTAAATTTCCGCACAATCAACCAACTCACTCACACGCGCCGCCGAGCGTCCCTCGCCAGACGGACACACATGTGCACTGCTGCTGCCACAACGCTGCAGCCCTCGTCGGCGTTCTTTGCCAGCACCAACAGCAGCAGCAGCAGCAGCAGCAGCAGCTAGCAAGCAAGCAATCAATTAAGTCGCCAGCGCAAAAGCCAAAGCCAAAGCAGAAGCCAAAGCAGACAAAGCGCACAAGTGTAGCAGGGCTCAGGGCCCAGGGCAGATGCACGTCGGCGCATATACCGTTGCGGCCAACGTTGTGCACCTGTGCACCCTTTTGCATCTCTGCATACGACTGTGTGTAGGTCTGTGTGTGTGTGTGTGTATGTGTGTGTGTGTGTGTGTGTGTGTTATTGTGCGTGTAATCAGCTTTTAAAAGTAATTTGTGTTCGACTCATTCTCGGTTTAGCACTCGCTGCCGCAGCGGACACCGCAGACGACGTTGTGCGCACAGTTTCCTATAATTAAATAAAATAAAATTAAAAATGTTAATAAGCTACGCGCAGTCAACAGTCAGCAGTCAGCAGTCTTCCGTCTTCAATCTTCCGTCTGCAGTCTACAGTCCCCAGTTGCAGGCTGTGCGCAGCCGACGATCGCTACGCAATTTTTCAACGCTTGTAAACGCTTTAGCGTGCCTCACTGTATTATATCATTAAAATTAATGCCCAAGTGGCGTGCTTAGCTGTCCGTGTACGCGCTGGGAAGCGACTCTTGACACTCCTGTTGCTGTTGCTGCTCTTGCTGTTGCTGTTACTGGCAGCGGCATTAGGGCCCATTATCAATTTCGATGCGCGTTGCTTAATTAATTTTAAATGCCTGTTCTGCGGCCAATTGCAAGTGCGCGTACGCGCAAGTGCCGACGACAGACGACGCCTCATGACGGCCAAGTGATCGCCTTGCACGCAGTAATTGCGAACAGCGGCCGCCGCCACACCCGCCGCAGCAGATCGGCCACGCACTGATTTCCTAGACACTGCTGAGCAGCAACATTGGCCGGCAGTCACTGTTGGCTTAGTTTCGATTAATCGATGGCGGTTCTCTTCGCTTCGCTTAGTTTTACATGGCAAAGCATATAAATTCGCACTTCCCTTCTTATCTTTCCCATATACGGAACTACAATGTATTCCCGCATATTGGCGCTGTAGCGAAGTTTTGGCAGCCTTTTGTGTGTGCCATGTCAGCAAGGCAAGGATGACGTGCTTTAAAAAAAAACGCTGCCAGCAAAAACACGATTGTCTTCAGTTCTCTTTTGTCTTTGCCGAAACGAGGTCAATTGTTTGGTCATCAATGAGCAGGGAAGGGTCTAACAGTTCGATCATGAAACAGTGCAAATATCCTCTGTTTTAGGGAGTTCCATGTTCAATCGATATATGCTTCATCCTTTAGCACATGATGGGGCTTTCATTGCTCTTTCCTTCTTGGAACTGCTGCAGGTAGTTGAAAAAATGTTGGCATACTTGTTCAAATGCCAATATGCAAACATATACATATGCATAGTGTAGCGTATATATTTGTATATCTTTGCAGTATATACTTGTGTGTGTGTGTGTGTATGTGTATGGCTTAGAAATATCTATCAATGCGCTTTCGGTTATTCATCAACGAAGATGTCTAAATTATTCAAATGAAAATGCGAATTTCAGTTCGCTTCTGTGTGTCACCGCAACGACCCCCACCCGGCAGCAGCCGGCACCGCTTTGTTCTAGCGGAGACTAACCAACTGCCAACTTGTGATGTGCGCTAGACAGCATCAGTCAGTCGACTCAGTTCTGTCTGCCGTGTGTAATGAAGTAGCGTGGAATAGAGTGGAGTGGAGTGGAGTGGAATGGGATGGGATTGGTTGGAGTGGGCCGCACAGGCCACAAAAGGACTTCGAGCAGGCCAATGCGGTGAGTGTGTGCCCGGATCTGGACGGTCTGGACTGTTGGCCAAACGTATCCACGTGCATATTGTATACATTTAAATGATGCCAAGCCATGTACGAGTGAGTGTACACGGCAGCCATGTGTAAGCACTGGCAGCAGTGCCAGCCGCACACTACCTAAGCGCACATAACACAAATAAAAAAGCCAGACAAATAGCGAACCTTTGAATGGTGTATGGCGAGTGCTGAGTGCTGAGTGGTGAGTGGGGAGCGGGAAGCAGGGAGCGCTGCGTGGCTAAGCCATTGCTACATATTTGCTGCCGCTGCGGCTGTTGTTCATGTTTGGTTTTGTAAAACGTTTGCGTAAATTCTAAAATCAAAAATTCACTTAAAAATTCAATTTGCAACGTGTCCGAGCATATATACGAGCAACTGTACAGCGTCAGCTGCATATACATATGCATGTAGATAGATGTATAGTATCTAGATACAATGATGTATCTAATAGCTTTTGCTTGGCGTATACGTAACTTCAACTTGATAACCGTAGGCAGCCACTGCGCGTACATCATCACAGTGCACACACACCTGCACACCTGCACACCTGCACACCTGCACACATGCACACATGTTGCAAGTGGCAACACTTGAAATTAAATCTTATGACGCGGCTGCCTTTGCTAGGAAGTTTGTCTGTTTCTGTGCCTAAAATGTGCCAAAGACGATGACGCAGACTCAGACGAAAGCGCAGAAGCTCAAGACGAACGATGACGTCGACTGCAACATTTAACCTTTGCAACGCTCACACGGCAGCCAGAGTCTCAGTGTTTCATGTAATCGCTGTCAGGCGTCGCTGGCTGCCTGAATGTTTGTCAAGTCGAGCCTCGCGCAGCCCTTGCCCTCGCTGGCCATCCGTTGCGCAATAAAAGCTAAGAAAATAATGCCAGTGTCAGTGGCAGCGCGGTGAAGTGTCAAGTGAAAACAACAACAACAACAAAATAAAACTTCAACCATACAAAAAAAAAGATAAAAAAATAGTAAGAAAAAAAAATAAAAATGATAAGAAAATAAACAAAACAATTAAATAAGTAAAGAATTTTGCTGCGGTCTCAGCATAAGCCATGTACCACATAACTGACTAACTGCAGTCGGCGAAGAAAGCCAACTGCGAAGTGAGAGTCCAACTGATGTGCACAGCCGCTGACGCGTTACCAAGTGCGCGCCACAGCGAAGATGCCCTGACCCCGGCTGTGGCATGCGAGTGAGCCCCAGTGCCCGGCTGCGGCGAAGGCAGGACGCGGTGAGCGAAACAAAGGCGACTGCTTGAGCAGGCATTTGTACGAGTATGTCGTCAGGATAACATAAAATGCGCTGTTTACATTCTCTAATTTCGCTTGTTCATTGTCCATCCAAGCGTTCATTCAATCGTGGCTTAGTAACGAATAGCTCTGGCACTCACACTGGCATTCGCCCTGCCACTGTCATTGGCACAGCACAGGCAACGGCAGCGTGCTTGGAGTCATATTGCCGGCGCCGGACGAGTTCGCTGTTTGCTGTAATGACGCCAATAAGTAAAAGAAAAGCAAAAAAAAAAAGAAACTGAAAACAAAAGCCAGAAAAAAAGGAAGAAAAAGTAAAAAACACATTGTTGAAAAAAACAAGTAGCAGCAGCAGCAGCAGCAGGGTAACAAAGAAGTCAAATAAGAAATCCCGAAAAACAAAGCAACGTCGGCTGCTGCGGCAGCGCTGCCAGCTTCAACACTTGCCATGGGCTGCGACTTTGCTTTGCTTTTCATTTGCTTGCCAACATTTATATGTGTGAAGAGATTTCAAAGCAATGCTACATCAAGTGGAAAGCACTATCACACACACACACACACACACACACACACACACAGAGAGAGAGTGAGACTGAGCACTGCACAGTTGTGAGCGACAGCAGCAGGATGCGGGCCAAATGGCTGCGGCCTCTGTTTGTGCATCATGGATTTCATGTCTAAAGTTTGTTTACTTACAGCTGCTGCAGCATGCTGCTGTCTAATGCTCATGCATGTTGTTGTCATTGTCATTGTCATTGTTGTAATAAAACAACAACAGCAGCAAACAGCAGCAGCAGAAGAAGAGCAGGCATGTCTAATTCGCACAAATAGCAAATGTAAACGAATTTCCTGTGTTGATTACCAGCTTCTGTTTTTTTTTTTTTTTTTTTTTTGGCTTTATACTTTTTTCTTTGCCTCGTTGATTCGTTTATTCGCTTGCTCACTCCCTCTCTCTCTCGTTCTCTGTCTCTCTGTTTGTCTGTCTGTCTGTCTGTCTCTGCATTTAACGTTCGTCTCATGTCCGCGTCATTGGTTTTCATTTGAACTTTGCTATTGGCAACACATCAAGTGCGACTCCTGATGTTTTCTGTTGTTATTGTTGTTGTTGTTGTTGTTGTTACTTTTTATTATCTTACATTGCATGTACCTGCGGTTTATGTTGCTGCCGGCTGTTCTTGTGGTTGCTGTTATCTGCAGCATGTCGCCATCATAGTGTGTTGCAAACAAATAAATTCAAAGTCAAAGTTTAACAAAGCTCAGTGTTCAACTTGAAACAAGTTAACCTTAAGTGTTAACACAGATCTCACATATTCAGCGAGCCAAAGCCTGCCATAAAAAAAAAAAAAACAAACAGACAACGAAATTAGTAATCCTCTGACCCGCTAATGTTGCTGTTACAGCAGCTCAGCCATATAACTCCATTCTATTACTTACAGACGCCTACTAAGCAGTAAGCAAATGTGCGGAGACTGCTGAGAGGAAGTAGGAAGCAAGTTCATATTAGCACAGAGATTAATTAATTTTATTTAATAATTATAATTTTTCTCTACTATTAGTTAAACACTTTATGTTAACACTCTCGTTTGCACATGTTTATGTTAATTATTTAACATAACATAACATAAGCATTGCAGACATAATTTTTAACAGCTGACGCGTAAAGGCCTTAACCACACAGCGACTGTTAATCATATGTAAGTTGCCTCTGCCTTAACAGTGTAATGTGGCATATTTAACATGCAAACATTAACAGTCTCTGTGCTGCAAATAATCATGTAATTGACAGCGCTTAAGTAAAGGCAGCCGCTGTATTGTGCATTTGTGGAATTATGTAAGCTTTATTAATAAACTTTAATTGGGTTTAGTTGCGCACTGTAAATGATTGCTTATTACTCGTATTGCTTATTACGTATTTCAGCTTGTTCGCGTTATTAGCTTATTATTGAACTTATATTAGGTTTATATGCAGCAACGTTGCCATGTTACTATGCAGCTCTGCATAGTGATAAAATATGTTTGCCATTGTTATTGCTTATTGCGCTTATTGCTTATTGCATATTTCTATTCATTCGTATATTACAAGCTTCAGGAATTTCATATAAATAAATTCGCACAATAATAAGCAGGCAACTATAATATGCAGTCAAAGCACAGCAGTGAGCTCGCTGCTCTTTGTGCTGGCTTTGTGTACGTAAATAAACTTAAAGGTTAGACACGCGTCTTGGCTTACGAGTGTCAGTGTGGGTGTTGGTGTGTGTGTGTGTGTGTGTGTTGTATCAACAATGATTCAAGTGCAAGCGATTTTCATAGCAATAACAAAATCAACATCAACGACAAAGCTGACTATAATAAAAGAGCGTGAAATTTCGCACAACTAAATAAAAGTTTCACAACGAAGTTTATATTTCAAGCAATGACAGCAATGGCAGCGCAACAGATGCTCAAGTAGCAGCAGCAGGAGGAGCAGCAGCAGCAAACAATATAACCATCACCTTCACCAGCATCAACGCCATCATTGCCATCATCGCCATCACCATCGTCACTAGCAGCAACAGCAGCAGCAGCAGCAGCAACAACAACAACAATTGCAGTGAGTAGGTTAAGTGAGGATATTTGTTTGTTTGTTTGTTTGCTTGCTTGCTGCTGCTGCTGCTGCTGTTGTTGTTGTTGTTGTTGGCTGTTCTGCTGTTTGTTGTTATTGTTGTAGCTGTTACTTTAAGCTAATTGTTGCATTGCACTCACCGCGATAACCTTTTAACCGAGTAAGTGTCAACAACAACAACAACACCAGCAACAAAAAAAAAAAACGACAGCAAAGTCTCCACCTTCACCTGCAACAGGCAACACATAAGCAAAACCAATAGCAGCTAAAGCAATAGCAACAACAACAACAACAACAAAGAATAACAATAAAAAAAGCAAAAAACAACAACAAACACTATACAACACCAAAAGCGCAAAGTCAACAGAAAAGTTTTCGTTTGTTGCTGTTCAGTTCCTTAAAAAACATTTTTCGTGCATTCAACATTTAAATTTAAATTAGTTTTTCGTGCCATAAGGAAGCAATGCAAGATGCTGGCAACAACAAAAACAACAACAACAACAGCCAAGCGGAGGACGAACAAGTGCCAAGGCGGCAGTGTTGCAGTGTTGCAGCGTTGAGGATGCAACGGACGCGGCCAAGGCGAGGATGAGGATGAGGACGAACACGTTTTGTTGGCTGATGTTGTTGAATGTTTTCCTAGCACCTACAACAGCAGCAACAGTAACAACAACAACAACAACAACATGAATAAACTTAAAGATTACACAACAACATATTGTTGTTGACCAAAGTTGCTGTTGCTGTTTGTTGTTTGTTGTTGTAGTTAGCTGTTGTTGCTGTAGTTGCTGCATTTTGGCATAATTTCGTTGGACACTTTTGGCTCAAATGTGTTTTTTGCTAGCGCCACAACAGCAGAGCAGCAACAAGAGCAGCCGAGCACAAGCAGCAGCAGCAGTAGCAGCAGCAATAAGAACAACAACAACAACAACAATAACAATAACAGCAACAATGACATTAACGTTGCCAATTACAATTTTGTCGCTGCGCTTAGGTTACTTCACTGTTGTTGTTGTTGTTGTTGTTGTCATTTGTTGTTGTGTGTAAAGCAGTTGCCTGCTGCTGCTGCTGTTTGTAATTGCAATTCGAATGTGGCATGTGGCATGTGGCAACAAGTGCTTCGCTTGTTCCTGTTGCACTTGTGGCATTCTCAGCTATGTGCAACATTCAGTTGCGTCGCATTTAGTTTGCTTTTGGCTTATTTTACTATTTTTGCGTTTTCCTTTTTTTTTTTTTGTTTTTTTTTTTTGTTGTTGCTGTGGCTGTTGATATTTGCTTGGACAACATACGTGTAGCTTTTGCACATAACCATAGAAAAAAGCCAAGTGACTCCTGTCAACGATGCTGGGTCAATAGTGAGTCCATGCCAGTCCAGTCCATTCCGCTTTAATGGTTCACGTATCCGCGTTGCCATGCCTTCGCTGCGCTTCACTGCGTCGTAATGTTGGAACGCATTTGGCGTAAACGAGTCAACTGCATTAATGATCGTTATTTGCCAAGGCAGTCTGCCTGCCAAAGATTTGCCTTTTCGCTGGGCGGTCTGAGTGATTTGATGCCAATTGACAAGCGCCAATAGACCCGCGCTGACATACGAAAGCATAAAAGACGAAACACCTGCGCTGCGCTGCCTGTGGTGTGATGGGCAATGTCTGTTCTTGCTGTTGTTGTTTTTAGTTGTGGGTTGTGAGTTTAGTGCAAGTGCACAAAAAAAGAAGAAGAAAAAAAAGAAATAGTAGGAAAGTCAGAAAAAATATATGAAGAAAAAAAAAAAATAAGGTTTTATATTTGGCATTGAAGCAATCAAACAAACAAAGGAACAAACAGCAAGCATAATAGAGACAGCAAACAGACGCGTCGTTCTTTCCTTGCGACGACAACAAATGCCAACAACAACAACAACAACCAACCAGCCAGCAAGGAGGCCAGCAAGGATGCAAGGCAGCAAGTTAGCGTTGGGCAGCATTGGACGGAGCTGCGCTGGATAGTGTCATTGTTGTTCTTATAGTTGTTGTTGTTGTTGTTATTATTATTGCAGAGTGAGGACGCAAATGTTTGCATTTTTCATGCAATTGAATGCAAACATAAAATGTAAAAGCGCCACACACGGCACAAGCCGGCAATGGCAAGAACGACGACGACGGCAAGGCAGCACATACGTCTGTAAGCCGCAGGACGTTGCCTGCCTGTGTGCCCGTGACTGTGCCGGTGCCTGTGCCTCAGTACGTGGCAGGCCGGCATGAAGCCGTGCAGGCAACACACGTGCATGCAACGGAACGGACCGTCGCTGGGGCTGAGATGTGTCTGTCTGTCTGTCTCTCTCTGTGTGTGTGTATGGGTGGGTGTATGGACACACCAAGCTCGACGCAAAGGTGTTGCAAAACGGAAACAGTCATGTCCTGGCAAATTTCCCGAGTTGCTCGTTCCGTCTACGACGTTTGCGTTTGCATTTGCGTTTACGTTAGCACCAGCATGCGACTACGTTTCATTTATGACGCAAAGCGGCAGGCAGCAACGCCAACGTGCTCATGTCTAGTAGCAGCAACAACAACAACAACAACAGCAATGGCAGCCGTGTAAGCAATTCCTGAAAATTTTATTGCACTTTTACGCGCGTTTTGCTGCAATGTCTTAGCGCAGTGCTGCAATGCCAGCAGAATGCAAACCGTCAGTCAAACACTGCAGCTGACTGTCAGACATACGGTCAGACGGCGGCCAACATGCCATGTAGTCAACTCCCACACACCGCCGCCGCCGCCGCGCTGAGCCTGCATTGGCATGTGCATTGGATGTGTCATATGCTTATGAAATATTAACAAGTTCACAAAGCGCCGCTATTCGCTTTTTTTAATGCAGGCACACACACACACACACAAGGCAATGACTTCAATGCTGCTGCTCTCGTGCAGCCGTCACTTCTTCATAGGTTTGCACATCTGAATAATGAAGCACTCAACAATTTGCGCTTAAGTGTGCCATTGTCGTTAATGTCCTTTGCTACGTTGCACCATCCACACACACACACACACACACACATCCAGTACACACTGCACGCCAAAAGTCATCGCTGTAAGCGTTTTCTTGTGCGCCGCCGTTTGTTAATTTTGCTGCTTAGCGTAAATTTAGCAAACTGCAACAGCAACAACAACAATAACCAAAATACAATAACATACAAGTTGACTTTGCTTACATCAAATTATTTTCGATATGCCAGAGCTGATCGCAGCAAAATCAAAGCCAGGCTGTGCAAGGTGAGCGGAACACAGAGTTTCTGCAAAGAACGAAAAAGTTTCGGGCGCCAATTTTTTGTTTATCTTTTTTTCTTTTTTTTTTTTTTAATATGCGCGCTGACCTTTGCCAACTCCTGCGCTATGCCAATGGCAACGACAACGACAGCAACAACAGCAACAACAGCAACAACAACAACAGTAACAACAATAATGAGCGCCAAACAACGCACAACAACGCAAAAAGTCGTGCGTGCCCTAAAGTCGCTCGTAAAAAAGCAAAAACGAAAAAACAAAAACAAAAAAATAAAAAAGAACTTCAAAATAGAAATAAAAAGAAAATCAAAAAAAAACAAAAAATAAAAGTGAAGTAAGCACAAAAGAGACAAGCGACGTTTTGTAGTATAAGAAAAACAAAAAAAAAAGAAAAGAAAGAAAACAGAAAAAAAAAACCAAAACTTTGTTGTCTTTTAACAATAACAATAACAGAGCAACAACAATAGCAACAACTCCAATAGCTACAACAACAAAGCAACGGCGAAAACATCTTAGCGCATCGCATCGCATCGCATTGCATAGGAAAACGCGTTGCACGATTTTTCGTACTTCCTTCATTTCGCTGCCGCATGCCGCTGCCCCCGCCAAGCCATGCCCAGCCATGCCCAGCCATGCGACGCCACGACTCGCCGTGCCACGCTTATGCTGGCATAATGTTCCGATGCTGCGCCTTCGCCATCGATGCCAAGTGGCCGAGCAGGCGACTTCAACTGTTTCGAGTTACTTACTGCAACGTAGTGGCCTGAACTATGCCATGCCATCCCATGGCATGCCGTGCCATGCGTGTTGTTGTTGTTGTTGTCGCAGTTGTTGCTGCTGCTGCTATTTTCTGCCGATACAGTACACTTATGAGAATTTGCTCCACAGCAGGAATGCATGCTGCAAAAAAATCAAAATAAAAGAAAACTGCAACGTTGCTACGCTTGCAATGAGTTTCTTTTTTTTTTTTCTTTTTTGTTGTTGTTGTAAGTTTTTATTTATTCCTTGTTTATGAGCCTACACAAGTGCAAGCGATAAAATAAAACGGCAAGAGGCACACGCGTGCGGGCGACGCCAGCCAATGCCACGAGTATGACAAATAAATTTCAAACAAAACAAAGCAAAAACAAACGTTGACTGATTTTTGCATAAGCCACACAAAGCTACAATTCTTTTTTTTTTTCCTTTCTTTTTTATATTGGTCCTTCAGCTTTTCTTTGTTGTTTTGCTGACAACTTAATATTGATGTTTGTTTTAGATTTTTTTCAATTTACGTTTTATTTTTAAACTAATCAGTAAACTGTAAACTGGCCACTTTAGACGGTTCTTTAGCAGTTTCTATTAGTTTGCGGGATTCATGCGTTGGCTTACATAGGGAAGAGCTTAGGCAGCTGCATGCTCTAACGAAGATTATTTATTATGAATCTGTTATGCAACACTTGAGACTTTCATCATTGGATGGACAGCAATGACATCTTGGAGTTTTTTGTCATACTTAAATGAATTTTGATTCTGTGCCTGACTGACTCTGACTGTCAGCTGCATTAGCTGCTTTGGCGTGTGAATGACGTCAAAAGCTTCACTGTGTTGCCTGCTGCAGTTGGCCACAAAGCCTAAATCAATTGTGGCATCGAATCGCTTTTACTTATTTCATTCATTAATAAAAAGCTTGTAAAAATTATTCAGCAGCGCTAAAACTACTTGGCTTGTCTCAAAGCTATTGTACAAAAAAACAAAAGAAAAAAGAAGAAAATTCAAAGAAAAAAAAACACAAAAAGAAGAAGAAGCGAATTCACTGCAATTTTCTCTCAGTAACATGAATTTGGTTGGCGAGGGATGCCTGCGAGGGAATGTATTTACATGCATATGTGAATATGAGTGCATATTTGATAACTATTTTTTTTTTTTTGCCTTAGTTTATGTGAGAGACAAAGGAAACTAAGTAAAACAATTCAAAAATATTTCAGTACAAGTTTCGCCTTTGTGTGCCATTAAAATGTTTATGTAAGTAAGGGGCAATAGGACAAAGCAAGAAAGAAAAAACGAAACAAAAAAAAAAAAACAAAACAAAATATCAACGCAAATGTTGACAGCAAAAGCAACTTAGTACTTACGCCAATGTAAAAATAAAAATAATATAAACAACAACAACAATAGCAACAAACAACAACGACAACAACAGCTGGAGACTAGAGTATTATAAAAACGCATAGATTATTTATTAAAATGCAAGTGTGGTGATGTCTATGCAATAGAAACAACAACAGCAACAACAACAACAACAACAACAATAACAAATACTACTAGTAAAATATAAAGCGCCATAATACCTTGCATGGGCATGCACTGGGGAAATAAATTCGTGCAGCAGCAGCAGCAGGAAAAACCAAAAAAAAAAAAAGAGAAAAAAAAAAGAACTTAAAAGGAAAAGCAAATAGACTAAAATGCATGCACACAGGAGATACACACACACACACACACACATGCACGCATGCACACATGTGAAATAAATGCGAGTTTAGTAACTGACGCTCTTGTTGAAAATTATAGCGGTAAGGCACGGCACGGCACGGCACGTTACGGCAGAGCACTGCGCTGCAATGCACGGCACGGCATGGGATGGCTTGGGATGGCATCGGATGGCATGGCTTGGCTTAGCAGCAGCAGCAGCAATAGGAGCAGCATCGGTGCGGTTAGTTGTGGCGGGTGGATTTGCTTTACAAACGTTGCATGCATTTCTAATAGTTTCATTTGTTGTTGTTGTTGTTGTTGGTGTTGTTTCTGTTGCCGTTGCTGTTGTTGCTATTGTACGTTGCAGTCCCCTCCATTTGAGTTCTTTTTATTTGTTCGCCTGATTTTATTTTTGGACTTTGCCAACTGAAAAATCTCCTAAAACGACAACAGCAGCAGCCACAGCAACAACAACAACAACAACAACAAAAACAGCCACAACAACAATGACAACAACAAAACTAACTGCTACAGTAATAGCGTTTCGCTGTTATTCTTGTTGTTGCCGTGAGTCCTTGGAGCATTCTTGTAATCCTGTCAGAGTCCTTGTGCGCTCACTTGCTTGCATTTTATTTTCGTTTATCATTTATTTAGTACTCAATTTTTCTACTACTTTAGAACCCAACCAACCAACAGCCCATCACGTCCCATGTCCCACGTCCCACGTCCCATGTCCCATGTCCCGCGCACCGTCCCTTGCACAACACACTTCGTCGTCGTTGCCTTTCCCATTGCCAAAAGCCCAACTCGCGTCAACTCGACTCGACTCGATTCGACTCAACGAATTATTCTGGTTCAGCTTTGGCTGCTGTTGGGGAGTGAATATTTCCTATGGCGCTTCTTCTTCTTCTTCTTCTGATGCTGCTGCTGTTCGCTCCTGTTTCTGCTTCTTCTTTGGCTATTTTGTGTGTTGCAATAGCAACTGGGGGACAACAAGAACAACAATGAGCAAGGCCACACTAACAGCACATTGACTGCAGTTTTTTTGCCACAGCCGCAGCCGCTGATGCTGCCTTTTCCTTGTCCTTTGCCTTTGCTTTTGCCTTTTAGTGTCATCGTTGCCAACGTCACCGTCACCGTCACCTTCACCGTCATCCGCGTTGTTGTAGTCATCCCTATTGCCGTTGCTATTGTTGTTGTTGTTGCTCTCACGCGATATTATCCTTCAAATGTCCTTGCATGCGTTGTCATACACGCTTTACGCTCCGCACATTTCCGCAACGTTGGAGTCTCAGCCATTTCGGCCCCTTAGCTTGGATTTTGCCCAAGCTAAGGCGTAAAAGGACGCCAGTATAGCAACGCGGCAATAGCATCATCACAGGCATTCATGTCCTGCGCGTGTTGTGCACTGCAATGCACTCACAGCGTGCAGCATATGGCACATTGCACTGGCGCTGGGGCGTTGCGTGGGCGTTCGGCACAGTCCCGACCAGCAGCAGCTGCGCCGCACAGGCATTCGCTGCCTGCCTGCCTTCCTATCTTCCTGCCTGCTTGCCTTCCTTTCCGCCTGCCTGCACTTGGTCTTTTGCAAGTTGAAATTTTCTAATCTTGTGCTGACATTTTCGTCGCCGTTTTTCCGTTGTCATCGTCATTGTGTTTGTTGTTGTACGTTGTTGTTGTTTTTTGTTGGTCGTTGTTTTTGTTGCTATTTTGCCATTTTCGGCGCATTCTGTATTGTGCAGATGGCAGAGGTCACTTAAAGGACTCACCATGCCTTGCCTGCATTAGTCTTTGTATTCTCATGCTCGCTTGCCTCTGCCTTTGCCTTTGCCTCTGCCGCTGTGCCTGACTGCCTCCTCAGTGCCTCGCTGCCTCTCTGCCTGTCTGCCTTTGTGTTGATCGCCTACACTTGGCGCCCGCCGCTCACAAGAATGGATGGCGTGTCAGTTGGAATTGATGACCGCCAACCTTTTGCGGGTCCATTGTGAGATGCTGCTAAGCCTGCAGTTGCACAAAGCTTTCTCACTTACACATCCTCCCTACCCGCCCTACGACTTTGCTGTGCACTATTAGCAAAGCCTTTCACTCTTTGCCAAATGTGTCATTATACGTTGTGCCTCCCCTCGCACCTCTCTCTCTCTCTCTCTCACTGTCTATCTCTCTCTTGTTTACACTTGTGCTTAGTCCTCGGCACACTGTCGTCCTGGTTGCCCTTTCATTTCCTGCTGCATTACAAAATGGCATTTGGCTGCGTTTCTCCATTACTCGGCCCAGCTGCCTGGCTGCCCGGCTGCCTTTTGCTTCTGCTGTGCATGTGGACATTCGGGATTTTATATTTCTTTGCTTTTTTTTTTTTTTTGACTAACGGCTCTTGTGTACTTTAACCTTTATATCCTGTTAGTTGTGTACTCGAATTTGGCTTGAAACCATTTTTAATAGACAAAACAGAATTCGAAATTGTTAAGTCACTTTTCTGTTGTTGTTGTTGTTGTCGTTTGCTTGTTTGTTTGTTTGTTTGCTTTTTTTTACTCTTTTTGTAGGCAACACATGGCGTATACGCAATTTGGTTAAGCGAAGACGCAAAACTCCGATGGGAAACTGTTTTGCGTTCGCTTTGATTTTATCAGCGCAAAGGCAACGCATGCGCGCGTTTTTAAAGAACAACAGTAACAACAACAACAACAATAATAACGACAACAACAACAACAACAACAACAACAGCAGCAGCAACAGCAACAACAAAACAAATCCCGCTCCAAAATGTATTTAATGTTGTTGCGTTTTTTATTGCTGCGCTGCTTGTCTGTGCATGTTGCTGTTGTTGTTGTTATTGTTATTGTTGTTGTTGTTGTTTTGACAGTGTTGTTTATTTTTCAAGAAAATCCAATCACAAATTGCCAACGTCAACGTACAGCCACAACGGCAATAACAGCAACAACAAAAACAACAACAACATAAATTCGCATTACATGCGCCTGCGCTCCATGGTGTCTCTTAACAACAACAACAAAAACAACAAAAAGGAACCAACAAAGCAACAACAAAACGGCACATGTGTAAAGTAAAATGTGTCAGCATTGGCGATTGCCAGCGAATTCGCTGCGGGAATGGGAACAAGTACAAGGCAGCATGTGGAAGGCTGGCAGGCAGCTAAGCAGGCAGACAGGCAGGCAGGCAGGAGGTATGCAGGCAAGCAGGCAGGCGGGCAGGCGGGCTGAGTGCGCGCGAGATTTGTGCCAGCAGACAAGTGCGACAAGATGTTATGTGTCAACAGCTTAATTCGCTTTGCGATGCCAAGATTTGAATCGACACCGCGCACACGCCCCGCAGCCGCCAGCTCTTGCTCGCCGACAGCAGTCAGTTTCACGCTACGCCTGGACATGACACGCACACACACATACACACACACACAACGAACATAGCAAGTTCAAACTATGCAAGGTAGACGACAGACAACAGTCGCAGCTGCAGTCGCAGTCGCAGAGCATTGGATTCAATTATTTATGGCGTTTGTGACTGCGCCGGCCGACATGGCAGCCACGCATGCGCAAGCAAAGTCAACCAAAAATGAACTTACGCATAGCAGCCGCCTAACTCGTCTACGCTTAGTCGCAGCAGTGGCTGCAGCTTAGGCAGGCATCTCAGGCAGTCGGGCAGGCGGGCAGCTTGGCAGTTAGGCAGGCGAAACGTTGCCCAAATTGTGAACTGGCTGACTGTGCTGCCCTTTGCCAGGTAATCAGCGCCAATCAGCGCCGTTTAACATGCCAACAGTTTTACAGCTTCCAAATGGTAGCGTGTAATTAGAACTGCCAGCGAGATGCGCTTTCCCACGCCAACAAGCAAGCCTCGGGAGTGAACGAGAGCGCAAGATCAAGTGAGTGAGTGAGTGTATCTATGTGTATGGGTGTGAGTGTGTGTGTGTGTGTGTGAGCGTGAGTTTGGGAATGTGGCACTTGTTGCAGGGTTTTAAAGAAATGATGCTGCCATATTTAGCTTAGCTAAATCAAGCAACAGCGAACGGTGGTACAGGGCCTGTGTTTTTTCGTTTATTGGTTGTTTTTGTTGTTGTTGTTGTAGAGCGACAGCGAAGCATCGTTAGGCAAACAACAACACGCGCAGTCACAATAAAACCCATAAATCAAATAAGACAAAAGACTCGAGCAACCGAGTGTCGCATCTTCTATGCAAGCCCGAAACGAAACGAACCGAACTTAACCGAAGCACTGCGAAGCAAAGCAAAGCAAAGCGAAACGAAGCGAAACGAAACGAAATGAGTTGAAATGTCTTATGCGACGCGGCCGCAGCGGGAGAGTGGCAGTGGCGGAGAGCAGACGCGTCTGCGGCTCAACGCGGCTGAGCTCACTCTCGCACGTAGCACAAATTCAAACGCGCTGCACACGATTCTCGGCAGCCGCGCACAACAATGGGAGCAAATAATTCGCGCAGGCCAACGTCATATCGTAGCCCTGAGCCCACAGCCTGATGCAGTTGCGACTTGGGACTGCGCACGACCACCGTCGCCGCCGTCACCGCCGTTGTTGCCGTTCCCGCTGCCCTGGTTGTCTGTCTGTGCTTTGCTATGCTGTGCTGTGCTGTGCTGTGCTGTGCCATTGTTGCCACAGAGCCGCAAAATCATCATTTAACGAGATTTTCAAGGTAAGACAAGAAGACAGGAGAAACATTCAGTCTGAACATTTGCAGCTCGTCTATGCACACTCTCAGACAGACAAATCTACACGCGCTGGAAAATGTGATGTTCATCATAGCGGTGACGGTGACGGTGAAGGTGGCGGCGGTGGCAGCGTGTTAGAGAGAGTGCGACTGCGGCGTTCAAGTCACTTGCTGCCACTGCCACAACGTGACCAATGACATCAGAGGCAGCAGGCAATAGGCAACAGGCAGCGTTAGATATTGCCATTGCTGTCGCGATGATGATGATGATGATACCCCAATGACAATGATTATGCCCATGCCCATGCCCATGCCTGTGCCTATGATGAAGTTGATTCTAATGATGTTGTTGTCCTGTTGAATTTTCACAAAAAACAGAAAAAAAAAAAACAAATGCGAAAAGAAAACTTAAATTTAAATCAAACCAAAGTCTGTCAGCAACAATTGCAACTATAACAGCACAACAATAACAACAACAACAGCATCATAAAACTAGCGCCCATCGAGTGCCCGCGAACGAAGAAGACACACAGTCGAACTTTGAGCGAAGGCAGGAGGGAAGAGAGAAACTCAGCAAGAACAACAAAATCCAACTCAAATCTTTTTGGGCTCATAGCCCATGAGCGTTTTCGTCTACTTGTGCTGCTTACTATTGTTGTTGCCAGTGTTGCCATTGGAGTTCTTTTTTTTTTTTTTTTTGTCTCCTTTTGCTTTTTTTTTATTTTTGTTTTTCGGTTTGCAGTTACAGCTGCGCGTTTGCTGCTGCTAGATTCTTTTGCGGCGCTGAGGCGGCTTCGTTACCAAAAATCACGAACTAAATCGTGCACGACTATTTTGCGTGAGCTGAGCGCATGATCAATTTCGTTGCTGCTGTTGCTGTTGCTATTGCTTATGCAGTTGTTGTTATTGTCGTTGTCGTTGTTGCTGTTCTTATTGTGGCTCTTCTTCTTTTGCGAGCGCAGCGCAAGTTGCGCATTTTTAAGCAGCTTCACTGCATGCTATCAACATTTTTTGTTTTCTCTTTATTTTTTCTTTTTTTTTTTTCGTTTACTTGCCTTGCCTGCAACGCATAGCTGCATTTTTATTATTATTGTTGTTGTTGTTGTTGCTTTTTGTTTTACTTTGTTTCATTTTAATATTTCATAGCGGCAACGTCTGCCGTGCATAAATGCTTATGATGATATTTTCGTTGCTACATTTATCAACACTAATTTGAAATGCTACACAAAATTCGACGCGAATTTCTGCCTTTTTGTCAACTGCCCTGCGATGCAATGCAATGCAATGCAATGGAATGGAATGGAATGGAATGGATTTTGACTAACATTTAACTGCGATTGCGAAAAACAAAAGCAAAACAAAATTAACAAAAGAAAAAAAAAA
>JBAMBQ010004975.1:0-33956 GCA_037044495.1 Stegana nigrithorax
CAATCACGAGTTTTTCAAGCACGCCGTCGCTTTTGCCTCGCATTGCCTTTTTTTTTGTCGTTTTTAATATTCTTGTTGTTATTATTTTGGCATTTCTGTTTTTGTTGTCTTTTATTATGAATATATACATGTGTATATTGTTATTGTTTCGTTTTAATTTAGCTGTTTTATACTTTATATATTTATATTTGCATTTAGCGTCCCTATTTACTGTTAATATTATTGTTTACGCGTATGTATGTGTATACATTTTTTCTTTGCCGCCGAATACCATATGAATTTGTTATATTTTTTTCGGCATTTTCTTTTTTGATTTTTTTTTTTTTTGCATTTTATATGATAACTCTCATGGATGCTTATTGTGAGCTCAAGAGGGGATGGGTCAATAGAAGAGGTGCCCTTTTCTTTTTGTGCTTAGATTGATAAAAAACATCTCAAATTCGCTGCAGGTCAGAAATAAATGAGTTAAAATTCCAATTTTTTAATGTCGAAAATTCGGAATACCTTGTGTATTCTTGCAAACCAACATAACTTTGCTTCTAGTTTATATTTATGTTTTTGATATCCTCGCAGGTAATTAGATTGTGGAGCAACACACAGTTGTTCAACATTTGGCACAGCCATGTGCGCTTCGCTTCGATTATCTAATACACATATAAATATTTGCTTTATTATTCGGCTTTGTTTTGCCGCCAAACTTTTATTAGAAAATAATAATAAGAAAGAAAATTGTTTTCCTCTATTGGCCGCAAGCCAAATTTTCTTCGTCCTCCAATTCGGATTTCATGCGACGCGTCGCAAATTACTCAAAACGCAACAGTCTGAGCGACTGGCCGGCAGACGCATGGTCAACGCGACAAAAAGCATGGGCAGGGAAGGGATGGGCAGAGAAGGCGCTTGTCTTCAGACAGCGTACAAAAATGACAGATATGGGGTTCCGGTTGAAATTGGTTTCAGCGTCAATGCATTTAATAAATTTATTTAATTCCTGTATTTTAATCTAGGCAGCAAGCCGCATTATGTGCAAAGAACAAAAAAAAAAGAAAAAAGAAAAACAAATTTAATATTTAAAAATACATAAAATATTTATATGTATATACATATGTACATACATGGTACATAAATATAAATTTGCTTTTCGATGTGAGTTCATAATAATTTGTTGTTTTGCTGTTTGTGCATTTTCTTAAATAAAAAAAGAAATTTATAATGCAGGCATAAATTTTAATTTAATAAATCTTCGCGCGGTTATCACAAATACCATGACAGCGCTTATCATAGTCTTTTATACGTCTTCTCAGTGTTTGTCACTTGTTGTTGCTGTTGGTCGTCTTTTATGGTGGCCCATAAAAAAAGTTCGCGCAGTTTGAGCTAATCTCTGCTGATTCAGCGCGTTTAATCACTTGGAATTGTCGTCTGAATGATTGTAGGCATGTTTGTGCTTCCAATTGTTTTGCTATGACGTTTTGATCGATTGCGATAGCAATTGTTTCTGCCGCGATGACAATCCCGCATATGAGAGTATATGGCAGAAGAAAGTTCACACCCAAGAACATGCTGCTGCTAAGTTGAGATGTTGCCGACTCTGTCATCATATCATAATCGATTGCAAGATATTCTTGAAGTTTCGATTATTGCCAACGAAAACACTTTGAGAACATTTACTTAAAGAGCTTTAACTGTACTGCTGGCAGCACAGTAATGCTAAAGCATAACTAACGGCACATGTTGCTTCAGTTTATTCATTGCTGCTTTACCACAAGCAATCGCAGCTCGGCCTGTGTCAAATGAAAATTTTTGCCAGAGAGATGGATCAATAAGCTGACTTTTCTGACTTCTGCTCAAGTCAGCGGAATACGTTTAGCTTACATTGCCATGATTTTCGTTGCCTTGAAGCTCGCTGTGGCTTTGTGTTTATAAATGATTTAGAACACGATAGAATGCAAATGAAATATTTATTTTATTGGCGAATAATTATGTGTGTGGGCTAGTGTAGTTGTGACGGCATGAAACCCTAGAATGGCAAACTAAACCAAAACAGAAAAGAAAAGAAAAGAAGAAAAGCCAAGGAGAAAAGAAAACTACGCAGAAGTATTTTGCAAAAATAAACAAAGTTTGTCGTAGCATGCAATTTGAATTTTGAAAAAAAGGATAATGCAGATTGTTTGTGGATAATAACAAAGGCAAGTATAATGCAAATATTAATAACAACAACAACAATGTCAGCAGTAGCAAACTCATTACAACAAACATTACGAATACAAGCGAATAAGTTTATTAAAACAAAACAATAACAAATCACACAGAAAGCCAATACAGCATAAAGTACGCTGTCGCTGCTCTGCGTGCGTACGTGTAAGGTCACAACAACAATAATAATAACAACAACAATGGCAATGAGAACCAAACAACTGTACGCCGAGACGCGACGTAGCGCCGTAATACGTAATAAGCGTAGCGTAGCTAGCTTCTACTTAATTCTACGTTTTGCTGTGCTGTGCGTGCCTACGTGTGCGACGGCACACAGCACCGTGTGAGCTCTCAATACGATACAACAACAATAACAACAAGAAATAAACACAACACGTTCAAGATGCAACATTTGTGTAATGTGCAAACTCTATTCACTTTCAACACTACTCTGAATCAGTACTGAACAACGCACCTACTTTCGAATGTTGTGCATCTTAGCTTAGCATACAGAAAACACGGTGCCTCCGTTTAGACATTTATGGTTTGATATGCTGACAACCCTCCTGCACCCTGTGCAGACATTGGTGCATGCACAAGTGCAAAATGTGCATAAAAATTGATTTTCTATTGTTTGCCATCAATATTGCAAAATCTTTATAAATGCTTGAGTTCTGTGCTCGCTCCCAAATATACATAGAAATATTGTTTTAAATGACGACACAACTCAACACAAATTGTATTGTGTGTTTTTATGTGTGGTGTGTTTCGATGATGGTGGTGGTGTGGTGTGGTGTAGTGTGGTGTGTTGGACACTTAAAGGACTCTTAGAATTGCCTTGACCCAGTGGGTGGTTGTGCGACTGCACGCTGAACGGTCAACGACAGTAAGCGACAAAAACAACGTGCCTAGTTAAGTTAAGGTTAAGAGTAACACAATAGAAAATATGAGTGAGCAGCAGAGTGGTAAAATAAATCCAAAGAATTTAGGTCAGCAACGACGTCATCAACAGCAGACAGTGTTGAGTTTTACATTTACTCTTTCGTTTACATGCATACGTGTTCTCTTTGCTTGCTACGTGTGCCTAATGCAACGCTAAATAAATGCTCTCTTTCTCTTTCTCTTTTTGACTTGTAGATAGTTGCGCGACGACATGATCTCAAGTTGATTGTTACGTCGGCCACCATGGACTCGACGAAGTTTGCCACATTTTTCGGCAATGTGCCGACCTATACCATACCTGGCCGCACTTTTCCAGTGGATGTGCTCTTCAGCAAGAACACCTGCGAGGATTATGTGGAGTCGGCTGTGAAGCAAGCACTGCAGGTGCATCTGACGCCCAACGAAGGTGATATGCTAATCTTTATGCCTGGTCAAGAGGACATTGAGGTGACGTGTGAGGTGCTCGAAGAGCGTCTTTCTGAGATCGACAATGCACCGGAGCTGTCCATTCTGCCGATCTATTCACAGCTGCCCTCGGATTTGCAGGCGAAGATCTTTCAAAAGTCACCCGATGGCACACGCAAGTGTGTCGTGGCCACCAACATCGCTGAGACTTCGCTAACCGTGGATGGCATCATTTATGTCATCGATACGGGCTATTGCAAGCTGAAGGTGTACAATCCTCGCATAGGCATGGATGCATTGCAGATTTATCCGATCTCGCAGGCGAATGCCAATCAACGTTCCGGTCGTGCGGGACGCACGGGTCCGGGACAGGCGTACCGCCTGTACACACATCGCCAGTATAAGGACGAACTGTTGGCGCTGACCGTGCCCGAGATACAGCGCACGAATCTGGCCAACACGGTGTTACTGCTGAAATCCTTGGGAGTTGTCGATTTGCTGCAATTCCATTTCATGGATCCACCGCCGCAGGATAACATACTGAACTCGCTGTATCAGTTGTGGATACTTGGTGCTCTGGATCACACGGGCGCGCTGACTCCATTGGGACGCCAGATGGCTGAGTTTCCACTTGATCCGCCACAGTGTCAGATGCTAATCGTCGCCTGTCAAATGGAATGCAGCGCTGAGGTGCTCATCATTGTGTCGATGCTGTCGGTGCCATCGATTTTCTACAGACCCAAGGGTCGCGAAGAGGAAGCGGATGGCGTGCGCGAGAAATTCCAAGTGCCGGAGTCGGATCATCTGACGTTCCTCAATGTCTATCTGCAATGGAAGCAAAACAAGTAAGCAAGTCACCGCCATAGCATCTCTACGATCCCAACAACAAGGACAGCTACTAAACAACTAACCTTGTAACCTTTTCTTCTCTTTGCTTTTCAATTACTTACAGGTACAACGCATCCTGGTGCAATGAGCATTTCATTCACGTGAAAGCAATGCGCAAGGTGCGCGAGGTACGCCAGCAGCTAAAGGACATCATGGTGCAGCAGAAGATGTCGATTAAGTCGTGCGGCACCGACTGGGACATCGTGCGCAAGTGCATCTGCTCGGCGTATTTCTATCAGGCGGCACGGCTCAAGGGCATTGGCGAGTATGTGAATCTGCGCACGGGCATGCCCTGCCACTTGCATCCGACCTCGGCGCTGTATGGCCTGGGCACCACACCCGACTATGTGGTCTACCACGAGCTGATCATGACCGCCAAGGAGTACATGCAGTGTGCCACC
This sequence comes from Stegana nigrithorax, assembly GCA_037044495.1. Classification (NCBI taxonomy): domain Eukaryota; kingdom Metazoa; phylum Arthropoda; class Insecta; order Diptera; family Drosophilidae; genus Stegana; species Stegana nigrithorax. The sequence continues at coordinate 4,827 of JBAMBQ010004975.1, forward strand.
GCCGTCGATGGCTACTGGCTGGCCGAGCTGGGTCCGATGTTCTTCTCGGTCAAAGAGACGGGTCGCAGCGGCCGAGAGAAACGCAAACAGGCAGCGGAGCATTTGAAGGAAATGGAAACGCAAATGCTGCAGGCTCAACACGAAATGGACGAGCGCAAAATGCAGGCGGCACAGCGTGAGGAGCAGTTGGCCGGCAAGCAAGAGATTGCGACTCCGGGCTCGGCGACCCCGCGGCGCACACCGGCGCGTATTGGTCTATAGGAGCGTTCTTCGGTGTTCGCTCATGTGCTAGTCGCGCTGATTTATTGTGACGGACACTATTTTATTTTGTATTCCCTTATTTTCTTTTGTATCCTTGAACATCATTATTTCTTTTTGAAGAAGTTTTTGTTTGTGTTGCATATGTATATGAATAATAATAATTAAAAACGAACGTTCCAATAAAGTAGGAACTGTGTTTTTTTTTTTTTTTTGCATCCTCTTCGTATGAAGGAGATGGTTACATACATTTGTTTTTACGGACATTGCGGTGCATTCCCTTGTCCTAAACTGAAAATACACCGAGACCATTATCATCTAGAGCTGCCCCTGTAAAAAGCCAGCAATTTTAAGTGTATCTATTTTTTCACTAGGGTCAATGCTAGGCAAAAACAACTATATCACCAAACATGTGCGGTCTGTTGACTTTTTTATGCAGTGCATTTTTCACCTGGCCACCAATTCGACACATTACAGTCAAATCTTCAGTTCAGTTAGTTCAATACCAAACTCGACTGTTGACTGTTGACTATCGAAGCAAAACGCTGTTTGAAGGGTGGAAGATTGCCACTTTGTTATGCCACAAATGCTAAATCTTCTACATAGTTAGGCTGGCGGGCGCATGAACATTTAGTTAGTATATGCCAAGTAATGAGTTCGTGGTGCAAAGTAAAGCGTCCTCTAGTAGTGATTAAAAGATTGCCAACCACGCGAAATGCATCGAGCACATGATCTCAAGTTTTCAAATGGCAGTACTTGTCGAACTTTAAAGTCATGTGCTTGCCAAATACTTTGCGTCAAGCAGAGAGAGATGGCAGATACACATTTACAGTGTTGATGAACATGTTTGAGAGGACCAACTTCATCTCGCTGCTCGGCGAAAACCACTAATACTAGTGTAGTTATTAGAATAGTGCTAACTAACGGTTCTCTAACAATAGTGAATAGTGAACTAAACAACGAGTGCAAATGGTTGTCACGATGGCTGCCTACGATTTCAGCATAGAGATGTGCAGCATTTAACGTTGTTCATTATTTTTTCTTACTGCTCTTTCAAATTAACTGAATTGAAAGCCAAAGCCAAAACACATTTGAAAACTCAAACCCAATAAAACAAATTATTATGCACTGCATAACGAAAGGCCATGAAATCTTTGCTTTCTGTAAATCAATAATGCAGGATAATTAAAAATTCGCTTACACATGGCGAATGTACGGATAAACCCTGCGAAAATATCCAATCACGTTAGCAGAGCATATGAAGACTATAAGAAGACGCATCTTGGGTGCTGAAAATGTTTGTACGTTGGTAGAGGATCTGTCGGCTAATTAAATCTGGTTCTAAATTGATTTTCAAGAGACTTTTCAAGTGTCAAGCGCCATCTTCAGCTGGTGGAAACTCGAAATTTAATAAATTTCCGGGAATTTTTGAAAATTTGAATTATTTCTGCAATTCTGCCTAACATTGACGTCCCAATTACAGAAAAGTTAACAAATCCAACAGTGGATGCTCTTTTATACTATGTACTACCAGAGAATATAAAGATTTAAGAAGACAGTATCGTATCCAATTTGCAATCGAATAGCCGCCGTATCATCTTTATATTGCTAGTGCTTCACTCTTCTAACAACGTCATTTTAACCCGACGCGAGTGCGTATGATTATGGTGGCAGCACATCCATACAAACATTCAAATGCGGCTGATTGTGATTCTAACTAAATTTAGTTTCTATTATGAAGTTTATAGACAGAGCATCTTGGCATGCGCACCAAAAAGTCATGACGGAGCAGATATTAACAGAATCCATATAAAAACTTCCACATGAAGAATTAAAAACGAAATCAAAATACAGAGAGAGATAGAGAGAATCGTCATATGAAATAAGCAGATATTTTGTGGTTTTTTAATGCATTTACAATTTAATAATAAAAAAAGAAGTAAAGAAGTAAAAAATAATAATAATAATAATTTAAACACTTCAAAATCTTCCATAATCGGTCACCAACAGTTTTTTATTTACGTATCCACAGATACGCGAATGATCGTCATAATACGCAGCTGTCTTGCTTTTTTTCGCGTCGTTTCTGCTCGTTGCAGCTGCTCGTCTACTGTATGTTGGCTGTTAAGGAGGCAATCTGCTCTATGCAACAATTAATAAAGTAATAAAAAGTTGTAAAATAGAAATTAATTGTTGTCATCACTACAGCGAGTGTGGACAGGACCCCTACGCATATGCTACGGAAATTTGCCAATTTGTGTGCACTGATGACCACGCACACATGACCTGCACAAAATTTCTCATTGCAGAAATCGCCATTTTAATACTTTGGGTGCCATGATGTTTGTTTACATTTTTCGCTGCCCTTTAATTGTTGTCGCATTGACACGATTAAGTATTAACAAATAGAAATTGATTATTTTATTTTACTATCATTTTAACCCTAAATAATATAATTTTTAAGAAAGCAAAAGAAATTTACATTAAATAAAGAAAAAATTCAGAAAGAGAAGGAAGTAAAAGAAATTTTGTTGCATATAATTATAAATTTAAGTTAATAATTATAATTTCATTTTGTACAGTTTTAAGGAAATGTAAAATAATATTAATATAAATGATTATGTATTTTATATATGAACATATAACGTCGATTGCGTTGTTTCAGATTTTTGCTTTTTTTATTTTAGTTGTTGCTGTTTTTCATGTATATGTGTGGCTGTACAACAACAACCATAATACAGCAGCAACAGCAACAGCAGCAGCAGCAGAAGCAGCTACAAATCAGTGACAATAACAATAAAAGCAACAACAACTATTACAGTTCAGTTACAACCCGACAACAGCAACAATTGCAGCAGTGGCCTGTAAGTCGTGGCACAGAATGTGGCGAATGTTAATATTAGCATCGATAAAACGCCGTTAGTCGAACAACGTTACTCCTCGCGCACGGACACATAACACGACGACAAGAAAAAACCCCAAAAACGAAAGTTGCTACAAAAATTAAAAACAACAACACAACAAAAAAAACAAAAAAAAAAGGGAAAGAAAAGCGACCAAAGCAAACGAAGGAACAAATACCAAATCTTGCCTTTTCCGTGGTTGTGTTTTTCGTATATTGTTACTTTTTTGTTTTTGGTTTTTTGTGTTTTTTTTCTTTTTTGGGAGTTTATGTGTATGCTTTTATTTTTGTTGCCTGCTGCCGCGTCAGTCTTTCGTACTTGCGGCCGCAAAGAAGATAGCCAGAAAGGCAGCCAACTCTGTTATTGTTAATTCTTTCGTCGTGCGTTTTCTACAAAAAATTCGTTGTTGTCGTCGCCTGTGCGCTTGTTGAACGGTACCTACGCGCGAGACATAAGAAATACAGAAAAATTACATGTTAGGAAATGAAAAGCTAAAAAAAAATAGAAAAAAAAAAATAGGCTAGCTTGAAAATGTGAATAACCGAAGAACAAATAAATAGGCAAAACTGAAACGATTAACTTTTTGTACATACTTTATATATATACAAAATACACATATATTTTTATATGCAAAATAAACAAAACTATAACATTTACTGTATAATTAAGTTGAAAATGAGAATTACATAGAAGAAAAGCATATTTAAAGAAAACACGGACAACAACAAAAGATGTTAAAATTCGACAGGCGAAATACCTAAAAGGAAAATTAGAAAAGAAGAAAATACAAAAAAAAAAAAAAATACAAATAAATTTTTTAAATAACAAAAACAAAGTGAAAAAGTACAACGAATATTTAAATATATAAACATAATTTTTTAGACATATTAAAGATTTGTTGACGTTTAACAATAAATAAAATAGTTTTTTATATGCGTAAAATATATGTAAAACAAAACAGAATGTACCAAACCGTAAGCAGCTGGCATTGAAAAATCGTTTGGCGGCTGCATCGTCTCGAAAGCAAAAACAAAACACAAACAAACAAACAACAAATCTTCGCAATGGCAACCTACGGACCTAAGCAGGCAACTGTGCACGCATAACCAATTTAATAAGCAAATAAGCAGCGCGACGCGCAACTTAACCATTTCGCCAATTTTTTCGTTAGTTTTGCTTTTTTATAAAAGCCAAGCAAAAGCAAAAGCAAAAGCTACAAAAATGAATATGCTACAAACATTCAGCAGCAACGAGCCATTCGCTGGTAAGTACGAACTGCGCAGCCAGTGCGCGCTGACACTCTAACATAGTATATGCGATGGCACGAGTATGTCGAGGAGTGCGGCGGCGTGGGCCAGCAAACGCCGACGAATGCCACCCCCTTGTGCACAGTGTGGCACCGGTTATGCTGCTTACCTGCCGCTGCTTACCTGATGTTGGCGACAAAAGAAATCTATATCGGTACTATAAGCATATGTACATATCCATCCATATATATATATGTGTATATATATATTATGTATATAACATATGTATGTATGTGTTTAATTTGTTAGATTAAATTTATGCCTTTGCTTCGTGTTCGTTTTTTTTTTTTTTTGTTTTGCTTCTGCCACAGTAGCATATCTACAGTGCTACAGCCTACGGCTGTTGTTCATACCATATATGCCTCTTTGTTGTTGTTATTGTAGTTCCCGTATGGCAAAACTGTCCTAAAAATATCGTATGGCAAAGCATAAACTAAACAAAATGTCGTCTTTAGCATGATGTATGCGTTGGTAAATTGTCCCAAAATGCCGATAAACATACATTCCGAATCATAAATTGAATGATCTTTCAGGATTCATCTTAATCACGAAGTCGGTTCAAAAGCTAATGCGTAGATGTTTCTTGGCCTGCCAAGCTTCGTCGAATAATATTATTGTTGGTTTTTGTTGTTTGTTGTTACGTTTTGTAAATAACAACGCATATAACAAAGGGATGAAACAGAACGAAATAAATAAGTAACGATATGCGTCTGCTTTGAAATTTTACAAATGCCATACACAAAAACCGAGTCATGTACACATGTATGCACATACGTTACAACAAAATAGTAAAGGCTGAAACGCTGATCACATATCTTAACGAAATGTGTCTTGTTTTAGCCAGCAAACAAGTAAGCATAGCGTCTGATTTTCACATTCACTGCTGTGTTATGCCATTGTGTCGTGTGTTGTTGTGTGTTGTTGTGCGTTGTGTTCTATATGTATCCCTTTTGCACTTGCGTGCAGACTTGCGCGTCTGTAGCGCGTACAAACATATGTTTATGCGCTTACAATATGGCGTCGCTTGTAATTGACAGCACGAAAGCGAGCAACAACAGCTACAATAAAAAAAAGGGAACTGATAAAAGAGACGCCCGCATAAATACAACAACAAGCTATTCAAAAATCGACAAACAAAACAGAAGACATTCACTAGCTCATGCTAAGTATAATAATATGCCATGCACTTGCTACACCTTAACGCGATGCGTAAAACTCGAAAACAAAAACAATAACAAAAACAAAAACAAAAACAGTATGCCATACGCCATTTTAGCATCAGCTGTTCGTGTTGTTGTCAGGGTCAAGTGTGAAATGGAATTGCGAAAAAAAAAAAGAAAGTAAGAACCGTGACAGCAGCAGCGGCAGCGGCAGCGACAACAGCAGTAACAGCCAAAGAACATGTTCATGGAACGCAATAGTATAAGAGCAACAACAACAACGACAACAACAACAACAATCATAATAAATTTATGTACATGTATAAATCGCTTTCGCTAAGGCAAGCAAAACCCCAGGGTGTTTGGTATACGCTGGCTTGCATCTATTCCTTTATGGCCGCTCATTCGCGTTCGCTTTCGCATTGGCTTGGCATTACTCATATTCGCTCTCTGCGCGTTGCTTCTTCAGTTACTCACACCCAGGCATACGCTCTCCCTTAAACGCGCACGTACTCACTCACTCACTCGCCTTCTTACGTGTGGAATGCGTATGTTTTTTCTTTGTTTATTGTTGTTTTCGCAGTGTTTTCAGTTGATTTTGTTTTTGCCTTGTGTTTGATGTTGCTGTTGTCGTTGTTGTTGTTGTCGTTGTCGTTGTCGTTGATGTCGTAGTAGCCGATATGCTGCTTTTTTTGTTGCTATAGAATGGTCGTTTTCAATAGGTTAAAATTCAAGGGAGTTTATCAGCATTTGCTTGAAAGTCAAGGTTGTTTTATGGTTTCTGAGTGCATAAGTATCGTTTTGTTGTTGTTTTTGTATTATTGTTATTATTTGTTTTCCTTTTCATTTTTTAAGTCGCTTAGTATTCGCTTTTATTATTTGTACTATTTGCGCATTCTTATGTCGTTCTTCTGGTTGTTGTTTTGCGTCTTTTGAAGCACTTTTCTGTTATGTTGCAAAGTTTCATGATTAATTGGAAAACTTTTGCTTGCGTATACATACGCACTTCCCATACCGTTATACCATAGACTTACATATTTACGTAAACACTCACTTAGCTTGTGCTGTTACAGTTACACAAGAATATCAGTCCCTCGGCCTGCCTGCCTGCCTTGCTTACCTGCCTGTCTGTCTGTCTCTCTGTCTGTTTGTATGGCAGTTACGAGCCAATGCAAGTGAAGCTACTCAGGAATTCATCTGCAATTATCGCTTCGTGCAATTGCGCAACTCTGAATTCTCGCATTTAATATTTGATAATTAAGTATAATTGCAAACGATGCCACATAAACGTTTTGTTGGCCGCAAATTGACAAGGTTAAGCACTGAAAGCCTTTGCAAAGAACATGGTTAACGATTTGATTGCCGTAACAGACCCATTTGATACATTGTACAGCAAGCTTAGGCTTGTAAGCAGCTTAGGCGGCCGTAGTGTTGCTCTTATACCCTGCAGTTTGGAAATTTCCACTGGAGGACTGTGGACTGCCTGCAGCTCTGCAGAAATTTAGTTATAGGGTAAAGTTCGCCTCATAGACGTACCAATTAAATGTAATTTCCAAGAGAAAACCTCAACTCAGTTCCATGTGTTCCATTGTGTTCCGACTGGGAGCAAAAGCTCTCCAATCATAGGTTGACACTTCCGTTCATGTCATTAGGCATGTGCCAATGACAAGGACTCCAATTAAATACTGGGTACTTGCCGTTCGGTTCGGTTATTTTTCGTTGCGTGTTTTCATTCGATCGAAAAGGCTTCCTTTCACTTTGCCAACTTTTGAACTTTTCCACTTGAAGGTTTTGCTGTAGTCAATATTGATTATTGATAACTAAATGAATTATTCAGAATTTTACAGCATTGAGCCTAAGGTTGCTTACAAGGTTTTCAAAATCGATTTTGCAAATCTACGCGTTTCTCTGTATCTAATCGACACTAAATTACTTAATTAAATGACCCTAGAATCGTGTTGTCGCCTTGGCCGTGACTAAGAGCGCACGCAAGCCGTTCTTGTTGTAGTTGCTTAGCGCAAGTTGGCCGATATGTCATAATTGGCTGAATGCCTGCACCGCCATACCCTCCGACACTGTGCTCCAACTGAGCACACGTGCCGTTCATTACATCACAAAGTTTCTGCGTACAAATGAACATCATAGACAGCCCTTGGCTATTGTGGTTACGACGCTTGTGCTTACTGACGTCTTCGAATCAATAAACCTCATTAAAAAAAGCCAAACGAGGTGTCTGAAGATATAAAGTGAGTTGACTCATTGACGCAGGGTATCGGCCAATGCTATGGCAAGTGTATGACAGCTGGATGGGAAGTGTTTTTATGTTTTCCTTTCTTTTTAAGCTTTCGGCAAGCACAACTACCGAGTAGTGCCCGGAAGGGTTTGCCTTTAATCGTGCAATGTCTTTATTCTGCCCGGAGCTTATGGATAGTTGAAAGATTAAAGAGAGTGAGATGAGACCATTTAGGTACTGGAGCACAGATTTTGAAATTGATACTTCTTCTTATAAGAAATCCTTTAAAAGTATTTAAATAACCCATGGATGGATCGACAACGTTGGACAGTAGGTACTTGAGTCACCATTAGTGATCGAGCAATTGAGATGCTTCGTAAGGGAATTTCAAAAATATGTATTACACTGTAAGAAGTCTCTGAACTGTGGGTTTCCGTGATTCGCAAGTTTGTAGTTGCCTGGCGCATGGCATGTGCCTCAGCATTGGCCAATATGAGCTGACGCGTGTGTGCCTAGCATCAGTCGCTGCTCACATGGAGATTGGCGTTTTGTCGCTTGCTTGTGCAATAGAAAATGCGCTGCACATAACACAAGCTGGCAGGCAGGCATAACGAGAAACTTTAAAACCGAACTGACAGCATACGACAGTGTGATTGACATAGGTTTGGCGAAATCGTTTAACTCACTCTGTGTGCGGATTAACATGACTGCCATGCTGCCTAAGCAGCACAGACAAATTAAGTATACGTAAGAGCTGCGACAAAGACAATCGTAGAGAGACAGACAAAGATAGCGAGAGAAAGAGGGAGAGAGAGAACGAGAGAGACTGAGAGAGAGAGAGGAAGATAAGCATAATAAGTTCGTCACAAGCCAGCAAAGGCAGTCAGCAAATGTGGTTTACTTATTATGTAAACATATGCGGCGAACAGACGCAGACGCGCATACGAGCTCAAGAGCATATATGGTAGATGAGCTGTCAATAGGTTAGCATTGGACTTTGTGCTCGTTTATTTCCCTGCCCTGTGTGCCTACATAGCCACGGGCAAAAGGACTAAGCGATTAATCCAATCTCCGGCCAAGCAGCCAACATTCAATCAAGCGTGCGCTCGATTTCCGTGAAATATCATTATAAACGGATTTTTCTTTTTTGTTTTTTTGCACAAGTTTACATAAATAAATCTCGCTGAAATTGACGGAGCGTGTGCGGTATGCTTGGATAGATGTGTGTGCTTGCGTGTGTACATACGCTATGCTCTGGCATATGCCATATGTAGGTATGTATGTAAAGGATATGCGCAGGTTGGGATTCTTCTTTTGTCTTGTCATGCCATCATAGTAAGCGTAGAACACACAGCCAAACCCGCAGCTGTAGCCTTTAGACTGATATCGACATTGAACCCAACCCAAATGTTGGCATTTGATAATTGATTTGTTTGGCGTCACCAACGCACAAACCAACCGAACCATCCATCCAACCAACCTACCAACCTGCCAACCTGCCAACCTGCCAACCCGATAACTTACCATTGTCAATTGCGTTGCCATCAGACAATACGCATTTGCTGTTTGACATTATAATGATTTGCTTTTTTACACAAACAACAACTAAGCGGCCGACTGTTTGTATATCTGCTCCAATCCCTAGATACAGACCTGAAGCAACGCCTGATTGCGAATGTGAAGAAGGAGGTGAAACAGCTGATGGAGGAGGCCGTCACCAAGAAATACGTGCACGAGGAAAGCAGCTCAGTGACATCGTTGTGCGCCGCAGTTGAGGCATGCCTCAGTCATGGACTGCGACGGCGTGCATTGGGTCTCTTCAAGACCTCATCGACTACGGCGCTGATACAGAAGATTGCCAAGACCTGCCCGGAGGCGGACTATGTCAGTCGACGGCTTTTGGAAATCGAATTGGCCAATGACAGTCACACGGTAACTGGCAAGCGTTCGTCCTCGAGCAGTGACAGCATCATAAAGCCCAAGCTATTGAATAAGAACAGCTGCAGCAGCAGCTCCGTGACCACCATCAATACAGTTTCTTCCGCTGCGAATGCGGCAACTGCACCAGCAGTCAAGTAAGTCATGCTCTTACTTTCCAACTTTGTTTGTGGCTAGTTTCTGTTCTATGTGGGGATTTTGCCTGCAGGTACCTTTGGATACGTCTGGCACTGTATGAGAAACGTCTGGCCAAGATAATTGAGCATTTAGTGAGCAATGCGAGCAATTACTATGATCGCGAGGCGCTGGTCGCCGACACCGATTATGGTTCCATACTCAGTTCCTTGTTGGTTGGGCCCTGTGCATTGGAGTTCACACGCACCAAGACGCTCGACCATTACTGGTCCGATCCGTGTGCAGATGAGCTAGTGCAGCGACATCGCATTAGCTCGGGTAATCGCACGCCGCCCACCTGCCATCGGCCGGTGATCAACTTCAAGCGCAGTCTGCACACAAGCTCCGAGGATACGAGCAGCGGTTCATTCAAGGCAAGCTCGCCGGCGAGTGTCGCCAAGGATTATGTAGAGTCATTGCATCAGAATTCGCGAACCACATTGCTTTATGGCAAGAATAATGTGCTCGTGTTGCCGGTAAGTGAAGAAACTGAAGAGTTCCAGAAATGCATCTATCAGGGTTGAAGGTTGGGGCTAATATATGCATTGGTCTTTTCTATTTGCTTCCCTTCTATGTCGTTGCATGCACAGAAGGATGTCAGCGAGCCCATGCCGGGCTATTTGAGTCTGCATCAGAGTGTACAGTCGTTGACTATCAAGTGGACGCCCAATCAGTTGATGAACGGCTACAACGATACCGACGACACCGATAAGAGTTACTATTGGAGCTATGCGCTCAACATAAACGTCGACGAGATTGTCTACGTGCACTGTCACCAGAATCGAGGGGGTGATACGGGCGGCACCATTATATTGGTCGGACAGGATGGCGTACAGCAACCACCGATTCATTTTCCAGAGGGCGGTCATCTGCAGGCGTTCCTCAGCTGTTTGGAGACAGGCCTGCTGCCGCATGGCCAATTGGATCCACCATTGTGGTCGCAGCGTGGCATTGGCAAACTGTTCCCATGTCCGACGGTACTGCGCCGACGTATGTTGCCCTCGGTCATGGAGTCCACCGATGAAACACCAATCGATTATGTCTTCCGTGTTGTTAGCAAAAGTCAACATGAGGAATTCTGTAAGCATGTGTACATACACGTATACGCACATGACAGGCATTCGCTCATTGTAGATGTTTTTTTTCCTATCATCTTTTGCAGTGGCAACACATCCCATACTGGAGTTGGGACGCTCAAGTCCGCGTCGCAAGCATTTAGGCAGCTGTTCCACAACCGGCAGCAGCGATTGCTCGAGCAAGAGCCTCTCGATAGACCAGACAACCGTAACTGACCCACCGTTGGTAAGTCGCTAGGTTCGCTATGTCATAAGTAGGCACATCAACACTCATCCATCCACTACTTCCACGAAAGATACAAGCCAGCCAGACAGCGAGCATTGAGCTGGTCTGTTCTACCATGCGTCGTCAGATCATCTCGCGCGCATTCTATGGCTGGTTGGCCTACTGCCGTCACTTGTCCACCGTACGCACGCATCTGTCCGGTCTGGTGAATCGTAGCATTACGCCGGATCGTAAGTTCTATGCAGCTGCATGCAATGTATAAACTATAGCCGGGGCTATTTACAGTGACCAGCAATGAGGAGGGCTTGACGAAGGAGAAGTGGGCGGCTATGCATGTCGATGGCGTCGTCAGCAATGAGACCGAGCTATATCGACTTGTCTACTTTGGCGGCGTGGAGCATGCAATACGGAAGCAGGTGTGGCCTTATCTGTTAGGACACTACAGGTCAGTGGCAGTGTTTGGGGGGTTTTGCACATCAATAAAGATAAACGATCTTCAGAATTGGCTCGACACCGTTGGAACGTGAGCAGCATGATGATTCTTGCAAGCATTACTATGAGACCACTATGAGCGAATGGCTAGCGGTGGAGGCTATTGTGCAGCAGCATGAGAAGGAGAAAGCAGCCGCCGCCATGGCAAATATGTTGGCGGAGAATGCGGGCAAAGCGAATGGGACGGATGGTGCTGAGGGTGCTGGCGAGCAGCAAGGCGCACAAGCGGAGCTAGATGGCATCGTGGACGTCGAGGAGGGCGAGAATGAGGTGTTTGTCGACAATGACTTTTCCGAAATATCAGATCGTAGTGACGTTGACTCTAATGGAGATCTAAATGGCGATGCAGCAGCAGAAGAAGACCTTAATGTTCAAAGCAATGCTTTGGATCTTAACTTGCCGACATTGACTGAGTCATCAGGGGCTGTTGTCAAAGAGCTGACAGAGCAAGTAATGCTCGAGTTCGAAAACATCGACGACATGGAACCGCTACGAATGCAGGAGAACTGTTTTGCCGATTCGGAAGCCGAGGCAGAGACGGAAATCGGACTTGCGCTTGATCAGACGGGCAATACGCTAATGCTGAGCATTAAGAGTTCACCGTCCACTTCATCGTATGAGACGGTGGGCAATGAATTCATCGACATAATTGACTTGAATGCGCCGCTTGAGGGCATTGTCATCGAGGCGGCTGACGATGATGACAATGATAACCACGAGGTAGAGCATAATGTGGACATACCGGAAGAAGCAGTTGAAGGCGAAGATGAAGAGGAAGAGGAAGAGGAAGAGGAAGAAGCAGCTGACATGGAGGAGACGGCCGAGATATATGAGAATGCTACCGAGGTAGTCGATAAGGATGAGGAGCCGATTTCAGCAGCCGAATATGCATTTGAAGAGGAACAGAACGAAGATGAAGGCCAGCAGCTAAGTAAATTCCATAGCGCCGATGATGTACGCAACAGTGACACTGACGCCGAAGTGCGGGATGAAGAGGAGGAAGAAACGATGCCCACTCACGCTGTCATCATTACGGCGGCAGCATCGCTGGATGCATTAAAATGCGATGATGAGCTCACTGCAGACGAGACCTCACGCAAGACCAGCCTAATGTCACCCATGAATGATGACGTCACTGTCGTTGCATCACTAACAGCACTTCAAGAGCCAAAGTCCTCCTGTGTCTCCCCAGCAAGCTCCAATGGCGGCGTCTATAGTGTAAGTGAACATCAACAACAACAACAACAAAAATAACACAAATCAGCAAAGCAACTAACCTTACAATTACTTTGCCTGTAAATTTATTAAAGGCCGAGCTCTTGAATAACTTTGGCACACAATTGCAAAACATCGAGAAGGATGTGCAGCGCTGTGATCGCAACTATTGGTACTTTGCGAACGAGAATCTCGATAAGGTGCGCAATGTCATAACGACATACGTGTGGGAACATCTCGACGTCGGCTACTATCAAGGCATGTGCGATCTGCTGGCGCCATTGCTGGTCATATTCGACGATGAGGCGCTCAGCTATAGTTGCTTCTGCAAGTTGATGGAACGTCTGGTTGATAATTTCCAGCAGGGCAGCACCATGATGGACATGAATTTCGCCAATATGCGGTATGTTGCTTGCTTGACCCCGCAGCAGTTGGCTGGAATCGCTCTCTAATATCTGATATTTTAGCTCACTCATACAAATACTCGATTCGGAGATGTACGATCTGATGGACTCGAAATGCGATTACACACATTTTTATTTCTGTTATCGCTGGTTCCTGTTGGATTTCAAGCGCGAGTTCGTCTACGATGATGTCTTTGCCGCATGGGAGGTCAACTGGGCCGCAAAGCATATTGCATCCGGGCAGTTTATGCTCTTCTTGGCGTTGGCGCTCTTGGAGACCTATCGCGATATTATATTATCGAATAGTATGGACTTTACGGATGTCATCAAGTTTTTTAATGGTTTGTTCTTTGTTTGTTGTCGTTGCGCATTTGATATGATTGATTTAATGAACTTCTTTGTCTTTGTTTTTGCTTGCAGAAATGGCCGAACGTCATAACGTCCAACCGATATTGCAATTGTCGCGCAGTCTGGTGCTGCAGTTGCAGACAATAATCGAGAATAAATAAGGATATTTTGCTGTTGTTGTTGTTATTTTCGTTTCGTTTTTTATGTTTAACAATAAGCAGACACATTTTAAAGGTAGAAACCCACCAATGAGTTGAACTAATGTAGTTGATATTTAATTTGTTGATGTTGCTGTTGATGATGATAATGATGATGATGATGATGATGATGGGGCAACGAGGATGACGATGATATTGATATTGTGGCAGCTGTGTACGTGTAGACGCAGTTAATGCGCATTTTTTGTAATTGTCATATACAATATATAGATACAAAGATATATACATACATATACATACATATATATGTGTATATATATATAGGAACAATAAACATATACGCATATGTATGTGCTCATACATACACATACTTACATAGAAATTTGTAACGCATGTAGTTTGTAGTAACGCACCAAAAATCGTGATTCTGTTGATAGTTTGTGTACTTCCGTAGCAGTATTTCATTTTGAGAAAATATTTACATAAACACATTAAATTGTTTATTTACATACATAGAAATATTTCATTAATGATATTTAAGTCAGTATAACTGACTTAAGAAACACACAAAACGGGAAAACCATCCCAAAAAAACAAAAAAAAAAACAAAAAAAAAAATAATAAGAATAATAATATTAAAAAAAAAAGAATATCAAGTGAAATCGCAAAACATCCTTTAAATATTTTGGTAAATGTTGAAAAGTTATTGTATTTAATATTGTATTAGTTGCAAAAGACACATTATAAACTTGCATATAACATGCATATACATGCAGATGTGTATTACTATTTATTAAAATGTGTAAGCCTATATACAGAATTATCTATACAAACATGTGTATAAATATAGTTTTTTATATGTTATTTTTTCAATAACATATTTAATTTTTTTTTAGTTTCTGGAGCACACTTGGCTTCGTATGTAAAGTAGTACATGCAGCCAAAGAAAATACGCTTAGAACTACAGTTAATAGCCATGTGCGCTTAAATGCCTGAAATTATACAAGTTTTCTTTTATTGGTTATAAAATCAATTTCTGTGTCCTGTTATTATGTTTTTTGACGACAATTACTTGATAATTGGATGAATAGCTCACATTAGAGCCGTGTAATTGCTTCCTTTCCTAGACAACAAATTTATTCAATTCAATCTTTAAATCTATACTTACTGATTACCACGGCCTAGCCAACCCATTTTCTGGCTTTGCCGAATGACAGAACTATATTTTTATTTAAGTGTTGCTCATCAAATATTATTTAAACTAATTCAAATCCATTTAGTAAAATAACAGCAGGTAAAAATGGGAGTCAAGTATACTCGATTTAGGTTATAATCATTTGCTTTGAGATCAACTCACATGGCAATTTAGATTATATGTTCCATTTCAATAATTGTCAGTTAGCTATGAATTTAATGAATAGACTTGCAAGCTTCGTATGTGTGCTAAGGAATTAACAGTTATTTTATTTTAGTTTTTTGATAGCACCTTGTAACTCATAACACGTAGCAGAATAAAAATACATACATAAAAGCTTTAACATTGTAATGTAAAGTAGTTAACATAGGAACATAACAGAGAACTGTTATTAACATTGCTTAGGTATTTTACACAGTTGCGGCAGACAACAATTAACAGTCTCTTTTGTTGCAGTGTGTGCACAACAGTCAAGACTTAACAGCTGCTGTTAATGGTTCAGCTTTTATTCATATAATGAAAAATTGTTAGTTTAATTCAAATGTCTAATAATGAAATGGCATTCTTAAAGAAATTCAATTTTCATGCACACTACATAGTTTCATAAATGTGATGATGTTTTCCTGCAAATTGATTTCTTTGCAATTACTTTGCCGCACACACATGCAACAGACAACTATTACTTTATTAGTAGATACTAAAAAGCATATCAAAATACATTGCAAAAAAGTAAACCGTATACCGAGTCACGTCTTTTTTATATTTTTTGCAAACGGCTGGGAATGTTCTTACTTAATTTTTTAAATTTTACTTTTTAATAGCAAAACAAACGTTAAAAATAAAACAAACAATTGTTAGTACTTAATAAAAAAAAAATAGTTACCTGAAAGCAAACGAAATATTAAGAGTAAAATCTTAAAAATAATGCAATTATTTATAAAAAAAATATATATATATACATTTATGTGTAAACATACATATACATACATACATACTTAGCGAATATTAGTGAAAATTATTTAAATATTTATTGTTATTAGAGAAATGCATAAAACGCGTTATTTTAGCTGCAACAAGTAAAAAAAAAATTATATATTGTTATATTGAAAATTTATTTATATATACAAAAACGAAAAGAAAAAAATATATATATGTTGCTTTTTATACACGCAAAACGCTAATGGTATATACATAAAAATATTAAAAACATATACATAAAATAAATTTTATTATACCGTGTTGATATATGCGCAAGCAGCATTTTTACAGTCATAAAAAAAAATATTTTTGCATATACATAATTTAAAAGTACAAGAATTAAAAGAAAATGCCGTTGAGCGGCTATGGTTAGCATTCTATTTTTATTTTTTTTTTTTTATTTTTATATTATTGTTATTATTATTTAGTTCGTTATTTTTGGATTTTATTTATTATTTTTATTTTACTTTTCTACTTTTATATAGTTTTATTTTTATTATTTAAGTTTAAAATAAAAAAATTTGTGTTTTAGTCAAATTAAGTGTATTTATTAAATTCTTTTAAATTTATTTTATATATGTGACTTTTACTACTAGTTTCTATTGTGGGCACTTATTCGGACGCGACTGTATCGGCAAATGTCGGATATTGTGTGTGTATTTTAAGTTAATGCGCTTAGGCTTAATTTATGTATTAAGTTTTTAATACCGTAAGTGCGTCCATTTTTTTGAATGCGTTACTCCAAGTTGAAACATATGGCTTTAACATTTTGCCCCAATCGTTGTCCACACTGTGCGGCTGTTTCAGTTTCTTTCAAGGTGTGGCCAAAGTTAGCGAGTTAAGTTATTACTTGACACTTGCAATAAATTTAACACAGCTTTTTTGACTCTTTGATTTTGTTTCAACGATTTACGGGAGACATGGCAGTTTGAAGAAGAAACTACAAGGTTTGACTCTTTATTAACTAGGAAACCTGGTTTAGAAAGCATTGTTAGATGCACGTTTGGGAAAGGATTGCGCTGGTATAGGGGAATTTTGGATTGCCTACAGCAGCGGTTCAGAGCTGTTAGTCAGAGCTTTTATTGTTAGTAAAGAAAATACAATAAAATACAGTACAGTTATAAATATAAATCGAGTAATTATCATGCTGAGATACAACATTTATTCAGTGTTAGGTGAACAGCCATGTTTTGCGTGTCTTCCGCAGATATTAAGCTTTTAGTTACGTCCAACAATTATTGCTTAGCTTCTAACGTTGCTACGAATGCAAATGCCCATTTATTTAGTTCTTTTACAGCTGTGCATGTTGAGAAAACTTGGAACTCTGCCAGTTGTGTAGCAGGCTGTGTGTAGGGTATAAAAGTTGCGTGGCAATTGTCTACAGTTTCGTTGTTTTCGTATTGATTTGTGTTTTTTATTTTTATTTTGCAGGAACTTTAAAATAAAGATTTACAAGAAACAAAAAAAAAAAAAAAAATAGGAGATTAAAAAAAAAACAAAAAGTAAAAATTCAACGAAGAGTTGAAAATTGTAGTTGACATTTAGTTGCGCTTTGTATTTAGAAAATGTGAAAAAAAAAGAAACAAAAATCAGCAAACAAAAAGTGAACAAAATTGTTATAAGCCTACAAAGAAAGAATATATTTATAAATAGCTGAGTGAAAATACCTATATGTATACATACCTAACTACCTACCCATCTTAAAAAATAACAAAAAGAAAAGGCAAATAAACATATTTAAACCGTTTATATATATATATATATATAAATATATATATGCAAAACAAATATTGGAAATTTTTGAAATTAGTGCATGGGAAACCTAAACAAAAAAAAAAAACCGTTAAAAAGAACAACAAACGTAGATATACAATAGTATTTATTTCTATAGCTCGGCATGGGCATGATCTTGCTACCAACCAACACAACACACGCCCAACTCATAGTGAACGATTACAGCAGCCCACTGCAAGAATGGCAAACATGTTTGGCACGCTGAAATGCCTTAAAAACTTTCAAATCAAAGTTACTTAATGGCAGCAAAAAGAGATTTTTTGCAACAGATAAAAGTAGCCCAAAAGTATGCTACGAAATATTTGCATGACGCTTCGACTGCCTGCCAACTGACAGCTCTGTGCATGACTACAATTCTTTAAGGAATGTACATTCAAAATAATACAATAAGGCATAAATTCAATTTCGTAAATTAAACACTTTGAGTTTAAGTTTAAGTTGCCAAGCCAAATCGTTCGGCTTAGTGATTATGCGGATAATACTTGGCTTACGTATAGTTTCATTGGCAGTCGCTGTGTAACATTGAAAGCGCATAAGGCGCCACTTGTGAAACAGCTTTAGAGCTCATAGACGGCTGCAAGCGCAAAACTTAACGCTTAAATGCGACTTTAAGGTTAACAATTAAGTGCGCAAGTGTTGACGTGAAAGTGAACTTGAACAACGAGGAACACGTCGAATGCGTAATGCCATGCGAAACCTTTTAGCGAGCACGTCAACTGTTGAAACTAAATACATACACGAGCCGGCGTCTATGTAAGCGCATGCACGTGTGTATACATATGTATGGTTGTGTATATCATATATATAAATATAAATATATAAGAACGATTACATACATATACATTCGTAAGTATACATACTTACATACATATGCGTGTGCGCTGTTGCCTTGCAGGCGAACAATTGCTTAAGCAGCCAAGCAGACGACCAGCATAGAACAACATACATACATATATGCAGCATACTTTGTAGCGAAAATCTTGCAGACTAGTGTGTGCCGCTACAACAGCCGAAGTAGTGACAGCAGCAGAAGCAACAGTAGCAACAAAAATTTAATGACCCACAAGCATGTTGAAAACCGAAGCTGCTCGTGCTAGCGCTACTATCCCAAAGGAAACTTCTGCTTGAGCTGTAGCGCAAACATAAAAACACTCAAAAGAAAGAAAATAAAAGAAAAAAAAAAAAAAAACAAAAGAACGAAGATGAAAACGACAAAAAAAAAGAAAAGTAAAATAAGCCAAGCAAACAAATAAGAAAATGTGCAGAGCACAAAATTTACAGCGTAAAATATTGCCAGCGCCCTATAAAAAAAAAAGAAAAAAAAAAAGGAACGAAACCAAAAAGAAGCGGGGGCCAAACGGTAAAACAAAAAACAAAAAAAAAAAACAAAACAAATACGAATAACAAAAATTTTAACAGAAACCACGAGTAGGGCGCAACAGTCGGCGGCGTCCTCGTGGCTAATGCTTTTTCACGAAACCATAATGGCACAGCATGGGACAGCGGGCAGCTCAGTAAGAGAGCGAGCAGTAAGACGGTGAACAACGGGCTAGTGTGAAAGCGGGGCGCCGCAGAAAGTGTGAGTATGAGAGAGAGCAAGTGTCAGTGAGCGCTGTTGAGCTTTGTTGTAGAGTTGTGCAGATGGTTGGCGTGTGGCACAATGTGCGAATGTGCCGAGCTTATAACTTCGCCGCATCTGGTTGATTTGAACAGTTTGCCAAACGACTTGGTTGCGTGCGGATGTACGCGCCTTGATGCTGGCAAAGCAATAAAAATTATACTTACGTTTACAACAACAACAACAACAACAACTAACAACTACGAAAACAACCACAAGAACATCTGCATCAAAAGTAACAGCAGCAGCAGCAACAACAACAACAACAACAACATTACATATATATGTTCTATATTTTGTTTGTATTTTTAGTCGTAACCGTAATGGTGTCACAAATGTCGCGTGCACAAAATTCAAGTGTGAAACGTGTATAAACGAAACAGCGAAATCAAGTGAGTAGGCGACACACGCGCGCGTATCAAACATAACATAAAGTAATAACTAGAAAGTCACCATCATAGCCTATGCATATTGTTGCCTCTCGCAATCAATCAAAAAAGAAAAAAAAACACGAAAAACACGAAAAACACAAAAACTAAAAGGCAACACACATATAATTTCTCTATTAGAAAATTAATAACATATCGAAAACTAAACACACACACACACATACACACACACACACACAACGCTCGCACGTCCCCTACAAACTGCTAGCGTCGGTGTGTTGTGTTTATTGTGTTTATTTATTTACAAGTATCGCGAGTACATTTTTTTTTGCTACTAATTTTTATGCTTTGCCGTGTGCAGGCAAAGAGAAATACTCAATTATAAATGAAAATAATAACGCGCTTGAGTTGCCTTACGTGAATTGAATTTTGTGTGCTTCTTTTCGCTTAACGGTTGAGTTTAGATTTTTGTTTGTTGTGCGGACGACTTATTGAGTATTTTTTTCATATTTTTTTTTGTTTTTGTTTTCATTTTTTTTCTTTTTGTTTTGCTACGATTTGGGTTGCTGTGCTAAAAAGCGAAAATGGTGCAAACTGGTGCGGGTAAGTCTTTCTTTATAATAATAATAATAATAATACAAAATTTATATTAAAAATTTATAAGTGCGCACACTTGACAGATTTTGTTACGAAAATGGTTTGTTCCCAGAAAATGTCGCTTGTCGCTTGTCGCCAGCGATGTGAGTATGCAACAAGCGTGTACAGCTGTAATTTCGTTGTAGCCGTGTCTGTTTACGCTTTAGCGCCATTTGCTATAAAACAGCCCACTGGCACAGTTCTGGCCAAACACTCCCAAACGAATTCGTTTGCTTGGTTTGCTGATTTGCTTGGTTTGCCTGCTTTGTTTGCTTGTTGCCCCAAAGCTGCGCGTAGCTAAGCGTTCATTCACTCACCGCTCACCGCTGCTGGCAGCTGTGCTTAGATTTATGCACTTGGCCTGTATTCATGCCGTTCTACTCGTGCTTGTATGGTTTGCTCCTTCCTACAAGCTTTAATAATAAACCGCTTAAGGCTTGCACGCGTACCTAAGGCTAAACCATTATTATACGTGCGCTTAGTCTTGGCCAAAATGTTACCAAATTTTTAAGCCTGTGCGTACTCGTATAAACTTATGAGAGCTTTCCTTTGAGATCATTTATGAGCAAAGAGAATTGTATTCGGCAAAAAAATACATGCGGCTTGCACAGTAAGTATTTTCATTTTTATAAATGTGTGCAGGTCACAGCTATTTGGGATTCAGTGTGCAGTGTTGGCTTTTCTTTGTGTTACGTGTAAGAATACATTTTCTGGGATAACAACATGAAGCTTTCTTTCTGGGCATATAATGCATGTAGACGTTAACGAATGTACATATCTATGTGTGTGCTATTATAGTCCATAAAATGTCATTCACGGAAAGCCTGTGTGCTGCAGTTTAATTGAGAGGAATGCCGCTGTTTATTAATGCATTACGCTCTAGCGATATATATAAAATTTTATATGCCCAAAACTAAATACTTATAGCGCCAAGCTCATCCTTTCTTTCTTTCCTTTTTTTTCCAACTTTGATGGAATCAGTTGGAAGTTGTGTTTTTAGGTCAATTAAGTCATTACTATGGAACGTTGTTGTCAATAACTGTTGAGCCAAAGTTGGAAAAACCATACAATGGCAAAAGATAACAATAATTGTTTTTAATGAGAGCGCTCGGATGTGCTACTTTACACTCGCTGACGTTGCTTCCGATCATCTGAACTGTAAACGCATTGAAGAAAAAAAAATAAAATCAAATAAAAGGGAGCAATATTTCAATAATTCGATAGTCTCAATAAACTTAGCTAAGACTATCGAGGTTAGTTCTTTCAATTAAGCATTTTTTAAAATTAAGGATTTGAGTAATAATAATGGAGTGAATATACTGTTATATCTTGTTCCAATTTCTTGGCTAGGCATTCGTTCCATAGGGGAGATTAAAATTGCAAAAGTTTAAATGGAACAATAAAAATTACCAGAGAAGAATTTTCAAAACCCCGGGGCCGGTATACAAAAATCAAATTAAGACGATTCCCAGTTTTGAATCACGGAAAGTATGCCTTAAAGTAGCTTACAGTTTACTTATAATAGAAGCAGCCAGAAAGTGTTGCAGTGTCTCTTTCATATATGTAAATACATTGTAATTTTCAATTAGTTCACTAATGTGGATTGTTGCATAGCGTAGTTGATGACAGCTTGTTTAAAAATAAACGCATTGCATACTTTTGTGAGTAACAAACTTGGTGCAGGCGTTTCCTGGTAGTCGCAATTAACTGCAACAAATCGCAACAAAGCATATGTTGAAAGTCAGTTGAGGTAAATATGCAAATTCTCTATGCGAGTGTTTTGCGGACAACGTCATGGTCATAAGCATGGCCCCGGGCACAGACATGGGCACGGACATGGCCACGGACATGGACATGAGCGCAAGTGCAAAATTATGTGCACGCATTTGTAATTACAACACAGCGAAGAGTTCAAATGGCATTTAAAGCAATTACACATTTAATTAACTTAATTAACTTAATTATTGCTTGCCTATGGCAAAGAAAAATCCCACATTATATTTTGCTATAGTATGATTACAAATTACCCGACAACAACAAGAGTAAGTACTTTCAGTTCAACTTTAACCCTTTTAGCATAAAGTCAAGGTCAATTAATCAACAATAGTTGTTGTTGTGGCTGCTGTTGTTGCCGTTGTTGCTTCTGTACTTACATGTTCTTGTTTGAGTTGTTATTTGCTGCTTTTGTCATTCAAAATGATTAACTTATCGTGCCACTCAGCACTCAGCATGTTAACATATGTATGGTGGACTCATTCCACGGAATGCGCGGCTGTGTCCTTGACTGTGTCTGCATATTTTCAAAATAATGCAAATGCCCAAAAACGAACAAAACAACAAGAAACCAAAAAAAGGAAAAGAAACAAAGTTCAAAGAATTATTTTACAAGTACACGTATGAACATTTATACAATATAATACATGTGAGTCCTGTACATACACATGCATATATATATATATATATAATAGATGCATGGCAAATACGCAAGGAAAATGCAAAACACTGCTGACGGCTATGAATATTTCAAATAAACATTTCATGGGTCAATGCACTGCAATGCTGACTGCCTGCTGTCCGTATGTGCGTATGTGCGTCTGTCCGTTGGTCTGCCTGTCTGCCTGCCGGCCTGCGTGTTCAATTACGAATAGAAGCACGAGCTGGCAAAAACAATGCACGCACTGCTTGAGTCTTTCTGCCTGAGCGAGTCAGTGTGCGAGTATGGGAGTATGCGAATGGTTATTGTTTTCATTTTCCACATCGTTTTCATACTCGTTTTCATTTTTGGCTTTTGCTTTGGCTTTGTTGGCTCACTCACGATGCCACACAATGCCACACAGTGCCACACTCTCGCTGCACACTCCCGCTGCACTTGTTATGTTAATAGTTGAGACACACATGAATGGATTTCCCAAATTGGCGCCACCGCGATTTGTTTTTTTTTGTTTCTTTCGCCTTTTGCCTTCGCCATTGGTTTCGTTTTTTGTTTCGTATATTATGATTTTTTATTGTATAATTTTGAAAGCATGTTTACAATTTGCTTTATGTATTCTGCCATTTGCGACGCCATAAAAAAGTATACAATAGCCGACTCTTTAAAAAAAAGCAACCAAATGC
The DNA here is from genome assembly GCA_037044495.1 of Stegana nigrithorax. Classification (NCBI taxonomy): domain Eukaryota; kingdom Metazoa; phylum Arthropoda; class Insecta; order Diptera; family Drosophilidae; genus Stegana; species Stegana nigrithorax. The sequence continues at coordinate 28,443 of JBAMBQ010004975.1, forward strand.
CGGCTGGAATTTTTTCGTGTTTTGTTTTGTGTTTTTATTTGTTTTTTTTTTTGGGTAAATTCAATATAATGCAATAGACTTGGCAGCTTTGGCAACTTTAACGATGTAAACAATGATGTGTGCTATATGTGCTTTTAAAGAATACGCCGAGATAGCTTTGCCTTTTAATGCACATTATCCCAGGTGTGCCTTTGATAAAACTATTATCTAATTTCAACGCGTGCTACGTTTATCCATCGCTATACAAGTTGCCATTGCTTTGATTAGGTTAAATGCTGAATGAGGTAATGCCATGACACCTGCCGCCTACTGCCTGCAGGACCTGTGGCTGATCATTGCAATTAAGCAGCGAGCCAGTCAGCGTAGAACGCTGAGCCCCAGCAGCAACCTATCAGCGCACATCTTTGAGCATTTTATGTGGCACATTGTGGCAGCGTTGCCTTCCTTTTATTCCTGGTGTATTTTGCGCGCAACAGGCAGACGGTCTAATGGACTGACGGACTGACGGACTGACGGACAGACGGTCAGACAGTGATAGTCTGCTATTGATAACTGCTGCCGTTAGTGTGCGGCTCGCGAGATACGTACTGTGTGCTGCCACTTGACGCACCTCGATTTTCTGCTGTTCGCTCTTTGGTCTTTTAGTCGTTGGTGTTCTTTTGCTGTTTTGCTTTTCCATTTTATTTGTTAATGCTCATTCTTGTTTGAGGCAACGCAGCCGGCACGACTGGCGCGCACGCACGCACGCACGCACGCTGGCTTGAAATGCATGTGGGCGTTTGTTTATGTCTTCACTGCTTCTTCCTTTCTCGGATTTTGCTTCGAGATCTGCCAGGCATTTTCTATGCCAACTTGCCTTCGATAATATCCGTAAATTGCTCAATTATTGCATGCGTTTACGTAGCGCCATGCTTCGCCTTAATGACCGCTTAGCATGCCCGCCCTCTCCTGCTCCCTCAGACGCTACGACTTCATTCTACTCGACGCTTGAGTTGAGTTACTTGGCTCGCATGGCTCTGGTTTGGTTTGGTTTGGCGTGGCGCGGCGTGGCTTGCCTTGGCTTGGCTTGGCTTGGCTAAGCTTAGTGAAGTTAAGTTTCATACGGTACAATTAAGGCATCTTTGTCTTTCTTTTGTCTTTTACTGCGTCGTCGTGTCCTGTCCTGTCCTGTTCTCTCTTGCCAGGCGTCAGTTCTGCTGTGTCTTGCCATGGCTTGGCTTGGTTTTTGCTTGCTTTGGCTTGGCTTGCGTTTTAGTTTGCGGTGTCGGTCGTTTATTGCGCTTCAAGCGATTTATGTGCGATATGCACAGTTGCTATTGCTCATGAAAGGTGTTGAAATTTATTATGCAACGTTTATAGTTGCTGCTGTTGCTGTTGTTAATGTTGTTGTTGGTATTATTTTTGCTTCTATTACACTTTGCTAGGTTTATGCTTTTTTAGCATACTTTCAGGGTTACCTTGCATTGATTATGCATACTGAGTGAGGGCTATTGATGCTCATTTTTGTTTTCTTTTGTCAATATTAACTTCATCGCCGTTAGAACTCATACTTATTAATTAGTTTTGAACTGAATTATGCATACAAAGTTTACTTTGCCACTAACGGCTCTTGAGTAAAAGAAGCGAAATTTGTTCAGATTTTTTGTTGGCATGCAATGCCCAAGTTCAAGCAACATATGTGAAGGCAGCCTACTTTACTCAAGTGTTCATTGAGCGTGGTTCGTAGAATATCATAGTTACACTAAGCCAATGAAAATTCTACAATATGACATTGCAGAATAGGTTGTTATGGAAATGGGCACAGTTGCGCTAAAATCGTGTGTAAGCTCATGACGCATTTGCATTTCCATTACTAAAAGTAATCTTAAATCGTTGCAAGTGTTTTAAATAATTTGAAAAAAAAAAAAGTACAAAACCGCAACTAGGTTATAAAGTACATTATCATTTTACTGCGACAGCCTGCTTCACCTCATAAAACATAAAATGAAATTATAAAGCATTTTTTAAGGCATGTGAGTTTTCGTGCATTTTACGCATATGCGCACATGACATTGATTAAAATTCGGTTTTTCTTCGAAAAAGAACAGTACAATAAATTTAAAGTAAAACCGGGTAAGATGCCCACAGTGCGATGTTGCGGCCCAAACACTTCCGAATGTTAAATATGCGGCAGAAGGAGCAGCAAAGTTTTCAAATCAATTGGGATATACAGAACAAAAAATACATAAATAATTTCAAACTCCGATTACGCAAAAGTTATACAACAAAGTAAATGAAAAATTTAAATAAAGGAAATTAAAAAAAGAAAAAGAAACTTTTCCGAGACGAATTACCTGCAGGTGGTGAACTGATGACACTTGGTTTGGTATGTGTGTGTCTTGTTTTTCTCTATGACAATTCAATATGCTAAGAATAACAAACAAAGCAAAAAACAAGTGCACAAATACACAAAAAAATAAACAAAAAACCTACCAACAAAAAATAAGCAAGTCAGAAACAGGCTACAAAGCAGCAGGAGTAGGAGCAGAAGCCTTACAAAGCATAGATACATGTCTCAATTTCGGCAGATTTGTTGATGACGCTATCGTGTTACAGGAGCAGCCACAGCAGCAGCAGAAGAATGATTGCGATGTGGATGACGATGACGATGATGACCACGATGGTGGTGGTGATGATGATAATGATGATGATAATAAAGCTGAAAACGAATACGAGGCGATACGTTCAAATTAGGCGAGTAATGCTAGAAAATCTGCAGAGTGTATGTGGTAAGGGCGTGAAGTATGCGATGTAGCGCAAAAAGTAAAAAGTTTAAGCATATTACATGCTAGCAACAAAAACAACAACAACAACAACAACAACAAAATGAATATCAGCAGCAACAGCAACAGCAGAAGCAGAAGTAGAAGCGTTGTTAAATTTTCATAGTCGACGTTCATTTATTTCGTTCCTTTCCGTTGCGTTTCATTTCATTTAATTTTCTTTCTCTTTCTTGCTTGCGCCTGGTTGGCTATGAAATTTTTGTTCCTAAAAGCAGGCAACACAAAATAAAATGTAATGTAATGAAGCGGGCATACGCGCTCACAAAACGTTGACAACGAAGGCAAGCGGCAGCTAAGCAAAAAAAAAAAAAAAAAACACAAAATAACAACAACAGCAGAAAAGTTTAATAAATAAATAACAGCAGAAATGGCAAAAAGCACTGCGGCTACCTCAAGCCAAAAGCAACAACAACAAATATAAAGAAAAAAAAAATGGAACGAAAAAACCCGTTATTTACCTTTATACGTCACAAAAAAAAAAAGTAATCATAAAAGAAAAAGAGACATAAAATAAAATAAAAAGAAAAAGAGTAACGCAAGTGCGGCAGCAAGAATAAACGGAAGCAGCAACAACGTTAACCCCAGGCATTGGCTGCTCTGGATCTTAATGGTCTATGCATGTATGTGAGGGCAGGGGAACAACGGGTGCCTGCGTGCTGGCGTATGCGAGCCTGAAAAGGCAACAGAAACAATTTCAAGGCGTAACGATGCGGGTGAGCTGCTGCTGTACTACATAACAGCGATCATCGCTTACGGTTTGCACAGCACAATGAAGTTGAAATGATTTGGCAGCGTTAGCGTCGACGCCAGTCAACGAAAATGTTTCGCATATTTTATCAACACAAGCCATACACATTATTCGCAATCATTTCGTCAACTGCATGGAACGATGCCAACTCAACTCAATTATGGCAAACAATAGGCATTCTACACAAATGCAATGCTGTGCAATAAATTGTAATGTCTTTGCTGCTGTGTGCATCTAAGTACGAATAGGTTGTCATATAAACAACATTCTACAAAATCTAATTACTCAAAGCAATTAGAAGCAATGCAAAATGTAATAAAATCAATTTTCATATAAACTAAATACTATGCAGCATGAGCTATGCCTTGGCTGCGGTAGGAGGGAGGCGGCAATGGCATGTCAAATATGTGTAAAATATGCCAAAACCAATATAATAAATAATATTTCTCCGTTCAATTCAATGAACGCAAATGAAATGCATGACAAGCCAATTGTATATGCCAGGCATGCGTATACGTTATGGAAATGAGAATGATAAAAAATGATTAAAAAACAAAAAACACAAATTCTTGTTTGTTGTTTTACTTGCGGCTGATTGCTAGTGTTGAAAAAATAACTCGCTCTGTCATGTAAAGAGAATCAAAAAGGATACGACCCACGCGGATGCTAAATATAGTCAATCTGCATTTTCTGTATGCATGTGAAAGCAGTTCGAGGAATGCGACATTTTTGAAGCTGGCATTTGCAGAAGGCAAATGAAGTGACATTACCAGGAATTTCGACAGCAGATGTCATTTTTCTATGAAAGCAGACGCTGAACAAATGAATAGTATGGCAACGAAATAATTTGATTGGAATTTTATTAAACCTGCGCCGGCCTTATGCAAATATGCTGCATTCTACGAGTATGTGGGCCTTGCTGCAATAAGGTGTGCCGCTGTCTGCTGCTGCGCACATCTATTCCGGAACTGCCATCTTTGCATTGCAAATGATCGCATATATAGTGGCTCATCGTAGCTCAACAATAGAAACGTAAGGTCGCTTCATGCGATTCAGTTCCAACATTCTCTTTATCGCATCTACTGATCTTCTGAGATTAGTCATCACTTTTGCCGTACCAGCGATGGGTATGAAAAAGTTGCTGGCCAATGCTGATGCTGACAAAAACACTGTGAAATATTTTTTCCCATTGCTTGTGTGTGGTTAGCCAAGTGTGGCGTAATGACTTTACCGCAAGGCTAAAAGATAACGTTTTTGTTATTATTGTTTTTGTTGTTGTTGTGGTTTTTATACATTTTCGCTAATAGGCATTTTTGTTGTAACTGTTGGTGTTGATTATTTTCTGTGGGTGTTGTTTTTTGTTTCCATTTCTGCTTGTTTTTTTTTTTGTTTTTTGTTTGATGTGAAACGTCTTTGGTTTCGGTAGAGAAATTCTTGATGAATTTCTTGAGTTTTTGTTTTTTAATTCTTGAGTTAAATATTTTTCTGATTATTTATAACTTTATAACAAATTCAACTGTAATTTCAAAATTGTCCAAAAATGTGTTTACTTAATATATGTGATTTTTTTATGTACGCAAAGTTTCCAGAATATTGCAATTTGAGAACGCGATTAACGCGCTCGAGAACTTCAGTTTATATATTGTTTAGATAAATAATTTCACTTGTAGTTTTCGAAGAGCCACTAAGCATGTTTCACACCAACCCTTGTGTGCTTAGCCACACACACACATTTTCCATTTTCGTTTCTGCCTATTATTGTGCGATAAGTCTGACAGCGCACATATAAAAAGTCAAATACTAAAATGTTGCTTTGGGCTGCTACCAACCACTTGGCCAATTATTCATTTAACGGTTGTTGTTTTTGTTTTGCTACACTTGACGCACACATATAGCGGCTGCTTGGTTTTTGTTGCTTTGTTCCGCATTCTTCTCTTTTTTGTT
>JBAMBQ010004977.1:0-45957 GCA_037044495.1 Stegana nigrithorax
CACACATGTCACTTCATGCACGGCATGTGACTCCAACCTAAAAACTAACCTTGAAAAATGTTACGCATAAAAAGTAAATTTCATTTTGGGTTTCATTTACAACAAACACGACAACCGCAGCACAGCATAGCACAGCACAGCAAAACGCAACGCAACGCAACGCAAGGAACTTTGGAAATACTTGAACAGCAGCGGCAGGCAAGTGAGTGAAATTTATGGTTGACATAAAATAAATTTAATCGATTGTAAGACATGGAACACGTATACACTATGTATGCAAGCACGCATGTGTGTGTGTGTGTGTGTGTGTGTGTTACGCACAAATAGCTGCGGCACACAGGCATGCTCATATATTTACCTACACACACACACACACACGCACATATGTTGGTTGCATTTATGAATTTGTGAGTTGATGGCACGCATGCAAAAGTTTTCTTCCTTCTTTTTTTTTTTTTTATTCTTTTGCGTTTCGTTCACATTGTTTTTAATTTTTCAGAAAATTATTTTCTTTTTTTTTTTTTTGTTTTCGTTACTTATTTTTATACCATATTTCTTTTGTTTCAGTTGTTTGCTTTCACCTTTCTAGGAAAATTTTGAAAAGCAAGCAATATGGTAAACATGTCGTCAGCATTGACACAAAACAACAACAAAGCGTCAAGGCTCATCGAACTTGAATTTCGTCCTGGCAAAAGCACACAACACAAGACAATACAAGAGAAGACAACACAACGCACAATCAGAGGCTATTCATTGCAGGAGTATTTTATGAATTGTACTTAATATAAAGACAGCATTGAAATTTTATTGTCTACTTTAACGCTGATATAAATAACGGGCAACAGGCAACTGGCAACTGTCTACTGGCAACTGGCAACTGGCAACTGGCAACTGACAACTGGCTAACGGCCAAGGCCACACGATCAGAAAAAGAAGAAGTTGAAGAAGTCATCGCGGGCATTAACATGCGCAAAGCCAAGCATAAAACTGCTCTGCTGGGCATAAAAGGCAGCAGCGTCTGCTGATTTGGCAATTTGTGTGGAAATAAAGCTGCGCCGACTGGCTCAAGTTATGATAATGATATAGCATTTCCAAGAGGCTACATACTCAATGCGCCACTGGAAATTAGTTTCGCATCAATCGTCAGTATATGAAACAATAGGCACAATGATGTCCGCCTCATAAAGTACTGTGTCACCATTACATACCAGCTGCTGCTGCTGCTTACACACACACACCCATACACACACACACATACATACACCCGCACTCACATAAAACAATAGACAGCAAACCTTTATTTAAATATTAAAAAAAAAAATAAAAATATATATATATATATATATATACTATATATAGAAAAATGTAAAAAGTATAAACTACGCCAGCATTTTTCCAAATGAAAAATTTTCTAATTTCATTAAGTTTAGGTGCCTATAATTTTTAACATTCGCCAATAGACATATATATTTTTTATTTTTGCATTTTTGGCTTTTTCTTTTTGCACGCTGCTTTGCACTTTGCCCAACAGGGCAAATGTGTTTTTTAGTGGTTCCCCTTTGGCGTTCACATTGCCACACAGTTATCCGTTATCGGCGACTTTTGCGCTCAAAGACCTGCAGCCTTTATACTCATTAACATTAATGAGTTCATTTGAATAAGCCACGCAACTAAAGTCGCTGAACGCTGGCTTCAATGCTGTGGCCTGGCCATCTTTCGCGCGCTTTGCTATTATTTTTCTTGCTCGGCTTTTGCATTTCACAGACTTGCCGGGTATTTGCGCTGCGCTGTGGTTTCCTTTTGTGTTGCTATGATTGGCCCGGTCACTAAAAGGTTGGCAAACTTATTGTAAGGATTGCTGCAAAACCTTAAAGCAAGTCGAAGTACCTTAGTCTGTGCGTGGGTCTGCGTGTATGTGTGCGTTCACGCATCCGCATGTCCGTGCGCAAGTTGGCTGAGTTGCAAATAATTGAGGCCAGCAATCTTTGATGTTAACTTGAAAGTTGGACCGACTTTTAATTGAATGTGAAATTAGGCTGTCGAAAACAAAGCTTGGCGAAAAGTATTTTACGCGGCCATTTTTACGATACTCGAGTATTGTAGTTAATAAAATAACAAAAAAAAAAAAAATCAAAAAAATAACAAAAAAAAAGAATGACTATAACAACAAACAACAAAAACATATAGCTTAGAAAAATTTCTATGCGATGCCCTAATTTAATTAATTTTACCAATTTTTAGAATTTCCGTTAACCATCCCAATAGTTTCCCGTTAGGCTTTTACATTGACGCACACGCCATTCATACATTCATTCGTTCATTTATTAGCCCTGTCAACGCAACAGTTTGCCAAAGCATACTTTCAGGAGCACACTTCATCTGGTTTTGCACAAAAGAAAACTAGAAAGACAGTGGCTATATTCGGGCACACCCGACTATAGAATATCCTGTACCCAATCCGAAATTCAATAAAAAAATTTCTTTTGCATTAATATTTTTTTATCTATAAAATATAAAATTTTTTTTATCAATAAGAAACAAAAACTTTGTTCTTAGTAAAAGTAATTTTTCGACCGATCGTTCCTATGGCAGCTATGCGCATTTTGGTTACAATATCTCGAGAAAAAAATCGATTTTTGTTAGTAAATGTGGTTTTTTGGCCGATCGTGTTAGTTTAGTTTTAGGTCTAAACGTTTCCGAGATCGGTTTGTTTACACAGACGGACGAACAGACAGGCAGACATGGCTATATCGACTCGTCTTTCGATGCTGATCAAGCATATATATACCATGCCACGCCTCTTTCTGCCTGTAACACACCTTTGCTCAACGCTAATGTACCCTTTAGCATTTTTTGGTACAGGGTATAAATACAAAAATACGCACACACGCACATAATTATAATATCGAAAGCAAACCTACATATGCACGGAAACATATTATTTGCCCTTGTGCGGATGGCTTTGGTTCGGTTGGTATTCAAATTGGCAATTTCATCGAAAGTAATAATAATATAAGAAAAATAAAATGCACAAAGTACGCAGGCATACATATTATACATTTGCATATGTGTGCATGTACATATATGTATTGAAATAAATAAATAGTAAACATATATTTACATAATTGAAGACTTTTTTGTTGTTTCTTTTTTTTTTTGTTTTCTTACAGCAATTTTCTTTTGGATCTCTTAATACTAAAGACTGAAATAATTAAACAGCTCGAAAAGAATTCTACTGAATTTAATAATATAAAGTATTGTATAAATATTCATTCTTCTTAGAATAACTAAAAAGTAGCAGAACAGAGGTGCCTGAATTAGCCTGCCGGCTAGATGATTATCACAGTCAGAAGAGTTTTGCAGCATATGCGATTTGCAAGCTTGTTTTCTTGCCTTTAAACACAAGTCTCGCTTAAGATCGGCATTGGCAATGTTACAGAGTGTGTTATATGTGTAATATGACCCCGCATGAACATGTGCTAAAGGAAGAGAGTGTAGGTGACATGCGTTAATTGGCGCAGCAGCAGTCATTTAAGTAAACTTATTTAATGTTTTACATATGCACTTAATGCGTTAATTATGAACTATGTATGTATGTTTGTATGTGTGTGTGTGTGTGTGTGTGTGTGTGTGTATGTGTTTTTTACCCTTTTTTTCTATCTAGCCATATTTATGCTATAGCATTATCCAATGCTAGTTCAATTATTGCAGTAAAAAAAAAAAATATTGCATACTTTGCGGCTGCACTCTGGCAGTATCGACGCCAATCAACAAACAAATGAGTTATGGTATACCATTTCCTCATTATAATTTGAATTTTTTTTTATTGCAGATTTAAAAATAAAACAAATTGCGTAACAGTTTGAAAAATAATATTGAGTATTTCACATTGAAAATGCACGAATGAACATGTTATTTTATACATTGTGTGCATTAATTAAAACAGAAGTTTTTGCTTTTCTGCCCGTTGCTGCGCCAAATTAATATGCATTCATGAGTTAATGAGTGTTGAAAACTTTTTTGAAAAGTTCCGTTATATACGAATAATGCAAGTTGCGATATATATGAACGAATTTATCGCATCGCTTAGTTTAATGCAAGCCCCGGTGTATCCGCAATGGGGCCAAGCAAAGTTGCCTGTTGTGAATACCGGCGCTGGTGGTTGCCAACTGTGCGAGCACATGTCAACGGCATTGACAACGCTATTAGATTACAGTTAGCTGAATAGTATATACATATGTACATATGTATGTACATAAAAGAGTAAATATATATTATACGAGAACTCACCGCTTAACTCGAATGTGCGCCATTCATTCGATTTGTAACCAAGTGAACTGTTTAGCATAAAGAATGTAAACAAAACCAAAAAAAAAAAAAAAAAAAAAAACAAACAAAAATAAAATTTTAAGATAAAGTCGAATGATTAATTTTACACTTAAAAAATAAATAAGAGAAGAAAATAAACAAAATTCTAAAGGTAAACGTAATAAATTTTTATTCCGCCTGCAGTTGTATCTTTCTTATTAGAGTGTTTACATAACAGACTGTCCGTAGCGAACATAAAAGAATTCAAATAAAAAAAATAGTACAAAATGAAATACGCACCAAAAAGCAAATCAGCATAATAAACAAAGCAACAGACACAAAAATAAACAACAAATTCACTTGGCATAATTTAAGGCGCATAAGGAAAACGCTTTGCTCAAAACTACTAAACCGAACCGATCTGAGATCCGAAACGAAACGAACCGAACCGAAGCAAAGCAAAGCGAACGGAAGCAAAGCTAACCTGCACAAATGCACAGACAAATATATTTGATACCTTGGCGTATATTTTTTATCAAAGACTCAGAAAATAACAACAGATAACAGACAATGGACAACAGGCAACAGACAACAGACAACAGACAACGGACCTCAGTGGCACCCACATGGACGCACACATTGGTAAAATAAAGCAAAAACCAAAAAAAAAAATAATACAGTGACACAGTAGACCATATATAAAGGCAGCTGCGCAAATAAAGTTCAAGGATATCGAAGCGTAAAGTGATTCTGCTTCTGCTTCTGCTTCTTCTTGTTCTTCTTCTGCATACGGTGACTGCGTGTATTCGCTTTTCTGCCACTGAGTGTGCGGAACCACAAGCACGCACACAAAAATAAACAATGAAGCTTAGGCTCGAGTATATGTATGTGCTTCATGGAGGCTGCCATTCGCTGTTGTGCCAGAGTGTATGAATGTATGAGTGTATTAGTGTATGAGCATTGTGTACGTACGTATGCATAGGAAAGCGAGTCAAGGTGAACGAAGTGCGCGCCCAAAAGGGTCAAGAAGGCGATGACTTTAATGCAACACTGTCGCACATCAGCACGACTCGGCATGACGGGCCTGTGCTCGATTCAATGCAGCTTTGGCTTAGCTGGGCAAATGAATGCTTACGCCAAAGTCACACCTGCCTGCGCATGAGGCTGGTGCAAAAAAACAAACAAACAAGCAAACAAACTCACGAAAAAAACGAAATAATAAACAAATTCCATAAGGACCAACAACATAAAGGCTTGATATGAGGAAGTGACATGCTTTTAACAGTCGACTCTTGATTCATAGGCACAGTCACACACTGAAAGAAGAAGCAGAACATATGTATGTAGGTTTTTGTCATGTATGCTTGGCACGATTCTTTGGTGTTTCTTAAGTTTCTGCGCTTTGCGGTACCGAAATTGACACAAACTGTTTCATGTCTCAGAACGTACGAACTTTTGCCAACAAGGAATTTTATTAACAGTGAAACAGCAAAATTTCCCCCCCAAAAAAGAAAAAGGCAACTTTCATTGGTAGATATTTGTTTATGTTTTTCTTCAACTCACAGCGTGTGGCTGGCGCGCAGCTTTGCCCGACCCCAAGTAACAGTCTGTGTGTGTGTGTCTGTCCAACTGTCATCAGCTGTCAGCATACTCGCCGCCATAATTAATAAAGTGTCATTGTGCTTTTATTGAAGTTTTTTTTTTGTTTTTTTGTTTTTTTTTTTTTTACTTTCATATTAATATCAATTACTGTACGCTAGGATTTTAAAGCAGCAAACCAAAATCTTAAGGAAAATTAAGTAAAACAAAAATCTTTTAAAAATTAAAGCATACTTTTGGGCTTATCTATTGCATGAAACTTTGAGGTATTTTGTCATGTAAAATGCATTCAACTATAATGCTTTAGTTCACAGTTAATTCGAATATAATTTTATGCATTAACGTGCTAAGGGGCTGCTAAGTGTAATGCATATATATGTATATGTATTTAATATTCCAAACCAGCCCATTGTGTATAATATATGTGTGGCACACACGCAACTCATTGTTGCACAATTGGCCAGCATGGCTACAAGAATGCATTTGTTACTATATGTTCCCGTGTTGTTGTTGCTGTCGTGCTCATTGTACGTACAGTTGTTAGCGTGTCTGCATGCATAGTGAACTTCTATTCCCTAGACATATTTTTTGCAGTTTGTTTAATGCATCAGGTCGACCGCAAAAATCAATATTCTGCATTTAGATGGCCTACAAACGCCTAATAAGCAAAATGCGTCCGTCTACAATTAGAAAGCGCTCTGGGATTAGCTTGGTAATTTAACAGCATGCCAGTGACAAGTCCGCAGTGTGCAGTACATTCATTTTTATGTGTCAACTTATAATTAGCGAAAACGCAGCAAAACCAAATAGTAAAACACAAAAAACTAAAAAACACAAAATTCATACACTTAAAACAAAAAAAAGCCAGACAACTTCAAATGCAAACAAGAAAAATCTAACAAAATTGAATTAAGCAGCATCCGTCGTTCTTTCGGACTGTACCTGCAGTTGCCTTACCGCAGTAACTTGCAAATGTTGCACGTTTCCAAAAAAAAGAAAAAATACCAGCATGGACATGCAGCCACTGGCCACTTTTGCAACAAGACATTAACTCAGACGCGCGCAGTAAATCCTCTGAAATGCTTAATCCTTCAAACGCATTCGGAGTTGTATAAGTTTTTTTTTTTTTTTTTGGACATGTGTCAGCTGTGGTTCAGCTTCAGCCATTATCATGTTAGTCACTGTTTATGCACTGTTTATAAGTAATTGCGCCAATAACGCACACAACCGCAACTGCATCACATTACATAAACATTGCATGTGTAGGGTATCAGCGCAGGCCGCAGTAGACGATGCGCTGGCTGAGTGTAATTGTTTAAGTAACCGAGCACACATAATTAACTGTACATACGTCGGCCACACAAAGGACAGCGCACAGCACTCTCACGGCACGCTACAGCGCACAGCACATGCGGGACAACATGACGTATGCGTACTCTGCAACGAAGCTAGACACAAAAAAATAAAAACAAAACAAAAGCCCATTGCCGGCTAAGTCGCGTATGTACGTTGCCGCCGAGGCAGCAAAAATGTCAGTCACAATGTTTATATTGGACCATAGAGGTTTTTGTTAAACATTTTTTCTGTTTCGTTTTCTTTTCCATTTTTATTGTTTTTGCATTCGTAGTTCGGCATAGTCGTTTTTTTTTTTTTCAACGCTATTCTGTTAAAATGTGTGCGGCGTTTTGTTACACTTGGGTTTTGGTGTTCTTTGTTTTGTTACCTTTATTCCATTCTGCTGAAATTTATCAGCTTGGGAATATGCATTGTTGCAGCGTGCAATTTTTTTTTTTAAAATAAACGCTTCCATCTGTCGAAAGGTTATTAAATATGAACGCATAAAAACTCATGGAAAATCGCATAAGTCTTGCGAAGGTTTATATTTTCTCCCTACATAAATATAGATGTTTTTTTTTTTTATTATTTATATACTGACATGATTATTTATTATTTTGTTTTTATTTTTTTTTTTTATTGTTACTGTAACAAAAAAGTTACTAACTAATAAAAAAAAATTCTTATCAAAGTTGTTTTAAAGAAGTTCACTATTTAACAGCAGAGCAGCTGCATAAATCGCAGGAAGATTTTTATGAATATTTTGAGAATAATTTAGAAGTTAAAAAATTGTCTTCGTATCCGTTTTTATTCTTTATTCAAATTCATTTTTAATAAGTTACACAAGCCTAACTTCCAAAAATGCTGCTGCAAAGTAAAGTAAAAAAGAACAAAGAGTAACATTTGATATGCGTCACCTGCAATATAAAAGAAACCCACTTTAATTTTAAAATAAACAAAAAAAATTTTGGCAGCCAATGCGCATCACCTGAGCACACACAAGCGTCCACCCACATCCACTGAGTGGAACCGAAGTTGCGAATATGAAAAGAAAATCATGCCAAGTTGCAAATGCATTCGAAGAAACCGAACTTGAATTTGCTATCTTTTAAAGTGATTTTATATCTAATTTGAGTAATATAGTTAAATAAAAGGCTCATCTTCAAACGAAAGAGTACAAAAACCATTCCATGGAATTATTTTGAATTTCATATATGATGCATGAAAAACTTTACCTTTTTTTAATCCATAGGCATAAAAAGTTTTTTTTTTTCAATATTCAATTTATATTTGAACAAATTGTGGATTTGGTACAGGATATTCTATAATTGGGTGAGCTCGACTATAGCCACTGCCTTTGTAGTTTTAATATGACTATCATAAGTCGTCATGTAACTGTAAAACGAACTAGCTAAACTAAGGAAAAATTCAACAGATAAGTTTATCTTATTTTGACACAAAAAAAAGTTATATGGGAACAATGTATCCCAAGCAATTTTTATTAATTAAGAGGCACAGCTCAGCAGCGCCAGTGGCTGCGAATTCATTTCTTTTAATGCTCTCGCTCTCTCTGTCTTTCTCTCTTTTACTCTTACTATTTTTACATAACGCATACAATAAAATTATGAATACTTTTTTTTCTTTTCTGGTTTTTTTTTTTTTTTTGTTTTTTTTATTATAACATTGCATTGGCAGCACCGACACCACGTACAATAATGTGGGTGTGTTTACAGTCATAAATTTATTAAGTTAATGTCGCATTTATTGCTCGCTACTATGTCGTCCTTGGACACTATGTTTCCTATGCGCGGCCAAAATAGCCGCCACACTAACACATAATCGTGTACAGTCCTAATGGTGAACCAGCAAAAGATTTCAACTACACTGTTAGCAACACTTCATACTCCGTCAATTTGTTAATTTAGGCAAAAAAAAAACAAAAAACAAAAAATAGAAAAACAACAGCAAACTTGAATAACAGCAACAACAACACATGGCTGATCCTGCCGCAATTTGCAAACATTAATCGAACGATTAACATTTGAATGCCGACGCCCACCTCAGCATTCTGTCTTGTCTATTTTTATTATAGTGAATTTCATTTAAAAAGTAGCTACAAAAAATCAACATATTTTGTGTTCGACGGCATTTGTCAATAAGTGAATACGGCAGCTGTGGCATTCAGCGACGATGCGCCGCGCAAGTCGACGGTTTCTAGTCGCCCCACCCAACACGAAAGGCAGCCAAAATCGCAGAATAGAAAAAATAACGTTCTTCTGGGCAAACCGTCGCCATCCACAAACTGCTGCAGCAACAGTGCGAGAGCGAGTTGGGTCCTCAGTTCTGCATGAGCTGTTGTGTCAAAAGATGATGAAGTACGAATATGGCTATGTGCTTACCAAGCAAAAGCCGCTATGGAAATTTATGAAAAGCCACTAAGACTGTCATGATTTTGAACATCTTTTACAAATTTGTTTGTGAGCACGGTTTGTTACACAAATCAAAAAAAAAAAAATGTTAAAACGAAAAAATCAAAACAACAACCACAATAAACCAAAACTAAAAAAATGAAACTATTGTTGCCGCAATTTGACTGAAGATGTGTGTGTAGCACATGAACTAGAGTCGACAAAAATTTGATTGACAGTATATTTAAAGCCTTTTGAAGCAATCAGGATCCCAACAACAACAAAAAAAAATGCACAAAGCAAATCAGAGTGTTATACATTATATTATAATCAAGTCATAAAAAATACATAAGTCGAGGATTGACCCAAGCTTTGTGTGGCTTGTGAAAGCGTAAAACATAGATTTTATTTCTATAATATGCAGAGCTTTTCTGCAAAAAACAAAAACAAAGCTAGAAAGTTCTTACGAAATGGCGCATTAAGCTGAGTTTGCTGTTACACAAGCCAAGTGTCAGTCTAGTGACTCCTGGACTAAGCGTCCAAATTGTGTTACAATATCACAGTATGACACAAATCAATGACAGATTTATATTTGCTTGAGCTGATAGCTAAATCCGCAGTGACTGATAAAAATATACAATGAGTATAAGAAAGTAACTACAATTGAGTAAATGGGGGATTCCTTATAAAAAAAAAAAACATTTTATATGCTTGTGTTGACTTTTTACAGGCTTCATCTCTCTCTAAGCAAGCATAAATGAATAACTTTATGGAAATTTTATATATGTACACATATACCCACATATAATAAAATAGCCATTTGTTTAAAAATTACCAAAAATGTTGTTGTTATATTTGTGAAAAAATATTTAAATTTTTTTTTTTTTTTTTTTTTTTTATGTAGCTTAAGTCATGTGTGTGACACATGAAAGCTAATAAAAAAAAAAAATAGTGACAAAAGTTTACACACACTTTAGATTTACGCCATATGACTGATGAACTGTACTCCTTATCGCTTAACTAAAGCTACATAATAGTTTCGATAATTTTTTGTTTGTTTTTTTTTTTTTTTTCAACAGTTTCTCCCTACGACTCTCGGCTGGGTGCCTGATATCGGGTTTATTGGTGATTGTTGCTATTGTTGTATTTGATTAGACTACAGCGTCTACTAAACAGATGTTTAATTGCTTTCAATTTCCCAAGTACGCGTATTTTATAGCCACGATTTGTGTATGCATAGTTAACATACAGTCTAACATAATGGAAATCTAAATATAAAAAAAATAAATCATATTTCGTTTGAAAAACTATAACTACTGCTCGTACAATAGAATTATATTTTGGAAAAAAGTCACTGCCCTCTAGTAGAGCACATCGATGGTTATACGCTTGAATTTTTACAATAAGCAATATTTACAAAGTTGCTACGGTGACGGGCAATCAATCAGCAAACTGTCATAAAAGTTAGTTCTTTCAGTAGAGCAGCAGAAGAAACCCAATTTTATTAACTGTACAAACAGAGTGGACTGTGTAACTTGGATGTGATCACGATTGTCTAAGGAGCAGCTTGGGAGAGCGACAAGACTCAGTAACAGTCTAACTTTATACTAGACTAAAAGATCCTTAGTATTATCAGCGGGAATACAAAAATTAAAAATTAATTAACTTAGTATACTGACCCTGAAAACTCTAAAAGTTTTCAAGTTTTACTCACTCCAATACAAAAAAAATATATATATAAACAATATATATGAACTGTGCCTAAAAACATTTTTACTAATAAGTTAGGACATTTCATTCCTGATAATCGTTATGCAATGCAGTTTCATTCGAAATCAATTTACACTTTTGTACAGAAACAGTTAACAAATTCCACTGTGATATTTCTAACTTAACCTAGGTTTACAAAATATTAACAATGCCTGTCACTTTAATATGAACTGTCTTCTTAACAAAACTAAGTTTATTCTTTTAAAAAAAAAATAACTATAATATATTATGAAAAAAGAATTTCACATTAATTTCCAATTTACTATAGCACAAAAGAAATATATATATATATAGCGATCGAATCAATAAAAATTATTACACCAATTATAATTTACAAATACAATTTCTGTCTGAAATTATCGTAAAAATCGCGCCAAACACGGTTGAACAAAAAAATAAAAATATATTAGAGATTATGTTGCACAAATAACACAAGAAACTGTTTTATGATATATTTATGATGATTTTATTGTCCTATACTCAATTAAAAAAATGCACAATTCCGCCGAAAATCAGAATTTCTTTGATAATCTTTGATTAGTTTGTCAGATAACATTTGATTTTATTAAACGAGGGTTAGACGAATTCTATGATTTAGCACAAGTATTAGTAATTAATTTTATATTAATGTATGTCACATACGTTTAAACATATTGTTAATTGCTTTAATTAAAAAAATGTATTTTAAAAAAAACAAAAGTTTTCAAAAACACATACACAATAATTGTTTATATTTAAAGTCACCATAACG
Organism: Stegana nigrithorax; assembly: GCA_037044495.1. Lineage (NCBI taxonomy): Eukaryota > Metazoa > Arthropoda > Insecta > Diptera > Drosophilidae > Stegana > Stegana nigrithorax. Next base: position 12,172 of record JBAMBQ010004977.1, read on the forward strand.
AATATCATACAAATAACATAAATACACTAAAATTAATCACAACAATTCTTGAAAAAACGAGTTTTAGCACTTAATCTTGTGCTATTAGTTTTTTTTATTTATGTTTTTGTTTCTTTAAATCTCTAGGTGCATTTTAGTTATAAAAATGCAAAAGAAACACCGGTACTTAATTCATTCATTAAACATTTATATCGTTTCAAATAAAACAAAAAATGTGACACAATTATTTGGCATTCAAATGAAAAGCAACAAATGCACATTCAAAAGCAATCAACAGCGATTTAAATAAGGATAAGCACGGATTTTTACTTACTAAAAACTGATGTGTTGTTATTTATTGACTACATAAATGTGCTAACCAGAGCCAAATAAAGTAACGGTTTCGCTCTACCATTAAAAAATAATGCTTACTAGTCACAAATGCGAACGAACTTTTACGAAGTCTCACGACCAACTGAGGCGATATGAAGCGCAACGACGCATTTAAAGGAGACTACACCAACGAAGCCAAAAGCCAAGAACAAGAAAAAAAATCAACACCAACAGCAACAGCAGCGGCGACAGCAGCAGCAGCAGCTGGAGGCCCAGCAGCCGGCAATTCTTCAATGTGCGTGGATTCAAAAGCTCAGAATAGAAAACAGCTGTGCGCCATTTAAGCTTTTATGTTACGTGTGGCTAGTGCAGCTAGAGAAAGTTAACTTGTGAGCACAAGTCTCAAAACACTCTCATTTAAACGTGCTTATTACTCATCCACAATCAGTTGTGGATTGCGAATTTGTGTGGAAAAGAAAACGTCAAAAAAAGTTTGAAGCGTTATTTTTCAAAGAGCACGTGCACGAAACAGCCGTTACTTATGCAAAGCACATGCTGTCTTCAGAAACTATTCCGTATACCTTAATATTGGATTTAAAATTTTTTCGTAAGACGCAAAAAAAAAAAAACAAGTCAATTTCAGCAATGAAACCTCAAAAACAATACAAATTACGCATATATTAGAATTGGCATCCTTGCAGTAATATTAAATATATGTACATGCATATGTAAGTGGAACATAAATTATGAAAAAAGCTTTATATTTATTCAGTTTTTTTTTTTTTTTTATAATATAATTTTGAATCTCGTTGCATATTGTATCACAAATGTAGTTCCACAACCTTTTTATTCGATATATTAATATCACTGGCCCGGCCACACAACACTCTCGATGTAATCCAAATAGGCTGCCACACGCGTATAAAGACCCGGTGTAGCCGATGAACAACCAAAGCCAGCCGAAACGATACCCACAACGGTGTATGAATTCGTCGACTCGTCAACGACCTGTATTAGCGGACCACCCGAGTCCCCACGACAAGCATCCTTTTGCCGACCTGCGTCTGCTGCACAGATCTGGGTCTGCAGCAGACCCTGCGCAAACTGACGATTAGAACCGCCGCTGGCTAAGGAAAAACTCTCATTACAACTAGCAAGCGGCACAATGCTCAGTTGTGCCCTCAACAATTTAGTCGGCCTTTTTTGTGCTTTTCAAATGAAAGAAGAAATACAAAAAAGTAATGAATTATATACAAGTATATTACAATATATATAGTATATATTTGACATAATCGAAGTGGTTACTTACTTTTGAAATCATATATTCCCCAGCCAGAAACATAGTATTCCCCAGTGTTTGGAGGATCGTTTATATCTGAATGAAGACAAATCGGGTATATAAATTCTGATGTGACGACTTCAGACTTGAGCTTTAATAACGCAATATCATCATATTTGCTGTTCAGCGTATAATTGCCATGTATGATCACATCCTAAGCAAATATAAAGTCAACTAAATTTATTGCTTGCAATTTCTTAAAAATGTTTAGATATTTACATCAATTTCCATATCGACACCATTCTCGCCAACTGGCAATGATAAATCGGTAACTCCCAAACGCACGAATATTGGCTGTTCCTTTGAACTGATCACACAGTGAGCAGCAGTCAACACAAAACGCTTATCGATTAAGGAACCGCCACACAAAAAGTCATAAGGTGTGCTAATTGCCCTGTAAGCAATTGCAGCCATATGTGGATACTGTTTTGGATCCACAGGCACACCACCGATAATATGCGTAGAAAGGGAATTTTTCAGACCAGCCCGAATAGTATTACAGGCTAATAAAAGAAACAATACAAAACAATATTATAAGTTATCATATTTATATTTATAAGCATATATACATATATGTAAGAATGTTACGATACAAAGTTATGGCTTTCAAATTTGCATGTCAGTGCGTTACACTTCAGCGTCAGTCAACATAGAAGTCTATCTCGCTCTGGCTCAATTTTGATTTTTTTTTGTGTGAATTCCTTACGTTGAATATATATTTCTTTCAAAGTCTGACGCTCCTTTTCATCTTTTTGATTTCCCTAGCGCTTCATTAAGTACTCCTGTTATTTACTCTACCCTATTTTTTCCTATATAAACCCTCTCTCGCACTTGATAAATTTCTTAATTCTGTTTAAGCTTCACTTCTTCCTAACTTAGTACACATTTTTGCTTTCTACCCTTAAACCTTCAAGGTTTATTCTTCAATAATACGAAACTTTTTATCATATGCATACTTGATCAGTATCTTGTTTTTTTTTTACCGTATTTACCGTCCTTTCAAATCTCTATCTATCTCACTCTAATTGTCTATTTTTGTTTTATTTTCATGATTACTCACCTCGTTGTGAAGGACGTTCCTTTGTTCGTACCTCCCTGTAAGGAAGAAACAAAAAAACAATCAATTAGCCTAGCTCACTTCAGCGCCCTTAAAAAATATATTATATATAAAAAAATTATTAAAGTTTGTAGAACAATTACTATAGCTTCAATCTTTACCGACTTGTGTCTTGAACGTTACCGAAGAAATTAAACCCTTGACCACCATTACGCCTAATATTATCGGTGCCATCTAGACTGTTACTCGTAATATCCCGAACTGGGAGATTGCCTTGTGATTCGTTGAATTCGAACGCATTTGTTACAGACTTCTGTGGTATGCCAATGGCTCCATCCGTCGGCCATGCCGTGCGCTCAGTTGTGGGTCTTACAAGTTCTTGAGCCGCTATTGGCACCGCTTTGATTATGTTTATACCCTGTTCTATTAACTTATCATTCACACTTTGTACGAAATCGAAATTTTGTTGTTGCGCCTGTTGTTGGGCTCTTGGTTGTTGTTGAAATGCTGTTGGCGCTACTTCCATCATATTCAATCCCTGATTAACAAATTCACTATTAACATTGTTAGGGATACCAAAATTTGCTTGTTGCTCTATTGGTCGAGCTTCATGTTGTTGTTGGTGGGTTCGCCAATTTGTTAGTCTCTGTGGTTGGTCTCTTGGTTGTTGTTGAAACGCTGTTGGCGCTACTTCCATCATATTCAATCCCTGATTAACAAATTCACTATTAACATTGTTAGGGATACCAAAATTTGCTTGTTGCTCTATTGGTCGAGCTTCATGTTGTTGTTGGTGGGTTCGCCAATTTGTTATTATCTGTGGTTGCATAGATGGTACAGGTTGTTGTCCTGGTCTCAGAGTCATGGGAATGTTCGAAAACATCTGTCGATTTGGATTATCATTGAACTGTTGCTGTTGCTGATGTTGTGGCGGCATTGTCTCAAAACTTGGTTGAAATGATTCTGGAAGTGCCGAAGCGAATCGATGATTCCCTTGATGTGCTACATGTGGTGCACTTTGCTGCGTATGATGCGGCATCGGAACTGGATGTATTTGTGGGTGAACAAAGCCGTTTACGCTTGCACCGCGAGACCCTTGATCTTGAAATTCGTGTTGCTGTTGCGGATGTTGTGGCGGCATTGTCTCAAAACTTGGTTGAAATGACTCTGGAAGTGCCGAAGCGAATCGATGATTCCCTTGATGTGCTACATGTGGTGCAGTTTGCTGCATATGATGCGGCATCGGAGCTGGATGTGGGTGAACAAAGCCGTTTACGCTTGCAACGCGAGACCCTTGATCTTGAAATTCGTGACTGTTGGCCGGTTTTGCTGACCACGTTGGCTTTGGGATAAATGGTTGAGTTGTCTGAACGCTGCCAAAAGTATTTATCGCTTGGAAACTGCCAGCTTCATTGGGATTTGAATTTTTTAGCTGGCCTGGGTGCGTTGCATTAGGTATATGTGGCCTTTTTTTGATAAGAATTTGCTGAAAGTCTAAAAATGTCGCATCAGTGCTCCACTCGACGTCGCCATTGTTTTGCATGCAAGGTGTTGTTGGTGTTTGCAGATTTAATGGTCTTTTTGTAGTGGTCGGAGTTTTTTTTGTTGTAGTTGGCATAGCCGTTCGACTATAGAGAAGGGAAGAGGCAAGCAAAACACTTAAAGATGAACAACTTGAGCCATCCACTGAATGAACATGTGACCATTAGTTAAGCAACAACATAGCACGATATAACAATAAATACATATAACAACATATAATGACAACAACAACATCACACAAAAAAGGCAACCTTATAGAAAAGCACACAAAGACAAAAGCCTAATGCAAATCAATGTTAATAATACGATAACATCTATCAACTGCGTTTACTTACAGATCCAATGGGCAACAGATGACTTCCTCGTACGTGTTGTAGCCACAATGGGTCACTTCATCCTTTGTTATTAATCCTTTTGCTATGTAACTTCCGATGCGATCGCTGCAATTCGAGACAGGCAAGCACACGCCCGCATGTTCTTTTATGCTGCAACTGTCGTTCTCTGTAGATGGAAATATAGAAAATGGAATGTTAAGCATCAGCATTATACACACGCTCAATGCACGGTCCACAAAACAAACCTTCCAAGGCATCACCCATGGGCATTGTGAGTAGCAGAATGAGGCAAAATGCATATAAATGCAGCATAGTGGCCAGAAATTCTTTATTTACGTCATAGTTGGGTTGCTTCTTTTGCTGTCGCGACTGCCGGCTGCCAATGCTGCTGTCGCCGCTTGCTCCGTAGCTCAACATCTTGCAACACAAACAAAAAAACCTATTGCCAATACAAATATTGCACACTCACTCCAACTCGCTGTGTGTGAATGGGCTAATTCTGCAATAAACGATTTACAGTTCGATTAACATATTTACATAAATAATGTTGCTGCAAATATTGCAACATCTACTCGTTTGTTACAACTAACAAAAAAAAACTAGAAAGGCAGTGGCTATAGTCGGGCGCACCCGACTATATAATACCCTCTACCCAATCAAAAATTCAATATATACATATATATTTTTTTGCTTTAATATTTTGTACTAATAAAGGTATCGATAGAAAGAAACAAATTTTTTTTTTAGTAAAAGTAATTTTTTTTCCGGTCGTTCCTATATGTTATAGTGATCCGATATTTATCATATTCCGATATATGAGTAGATATTACTTAAAATTATTAAATCTATTTAGTAACGATATATTAATAAACGAAAAGATTTTTCTCAGTAAATATTGTTTTTTAGCCGATCGTTCCTATGGCAGCTATATGTTATAGGTTGAATATCGAATATCGACCGTTTTGCCTATGGATTAGGAGAGTCTTCCTGCCAAATTTGGTGCTTGTAGGTATAACCGTTTCCGAGATTCGTTTGTTCATACAGACGGACAGTCGGACATGGCTAGATCGACTCGCCTTTCGATGTTGATCAAGAATATATATATACTTTATGGGTTCTGCCATGCCTCCTTCTGCCTGTTACATACATTTGCACAACTTTAATATGCCCTTCACCATTTTTTTGGTACAGCGTATAAAAAAAAAAAGCAAAAACCCGACTCAGAAAACGACCCCGCATATGCACCGATTTTATCTATTAAGCGAAAGAGCCAACAACATTCGACGATCTGGCGAGAGCAACTTACAATTTTATGCGATTTCGAATGTCTCTGGCAGCGGCAACAATCACGACATTCAACTCAGACAACCCGTTAGCTTGTGGTGACGTCTGTTCAGAGTAAATTGTTAGACCTTGCGTCAATGTAACGTACCCATGCATATTATTGTACAATTAACTATAATTAATGATATTCTTAACCAGAAATGCTGTATGAAAACTTAAGTTTCGAAAGCATTTTATGAAAATGGAAAATTCTCATTTCAAGGAATTTACAAAATTTTTGTGCCTGTTTACCTTAATCACAGTTGTTGGAAAAACTAAACTAACACGATCTCATGAATTACACGCGAGTGGCACTTTCTTTAGCAAGCAAGAAGAGATTGAATGCTAAATCGAGTTACGAGGCGGCTTTAGAGGTCTGTGAAAGGCCAGACTCAATCAGAAAATACTGCGCCACTATAATCTTGAATTGAAAACATTCACATTTTGCGAACAATACCAAATATACACACTTAATTGCAGTTTACGAAGTCATGTCTTTTTCTCATAATTAATATATAATAATTTTAATTCTTAATTCTTATAAGGATAAATGCATCTTCTGAGAGACAATTGTCCATATCAGACTGCCGACCATTCAGATAACCTAAGTTGAAGCAGAAAGAAATAATTGTAGACAGTGTCCAGGGCATGATACAGAGTTCAGAATCTTGTGGTTTTCTAAGACAAGTTTTTTCAAAACTGATTAAAAAAATTTACGAGAGGTGAACATTGCACAGTTGTAAAAACAAACTATTTATGCAAATATAATGTATTGCATATTTTAATTAGGAATGTAATTTATATTTTATAATATTTTTATTTTATGCTCAAAACTTGTGAAAACAGCTAAACTGAATTTATATATATTATTTTAATTTTCAAAGAAATTTTAATATTAACATTTTTAATGCAACTTCAGGTTGAAGAACAAAGTTTCAAAATTTGTAAATTTCCACTTTTACATTTTAATTACAATGAAGTATTGTATTTTTAAAATATATATTTTATTTATACTTTATATAACAATAAAAAATGAAACTGCACAACTATTGGCTATATAGGGATAAAATGTAAGTTTTGCATTTTATCAAACAAAGCCTCACAAAGATTGCTCACAGTATATTGAAATTAACTTTCGAATGGATTTAATTTCTTAAATGTTTATACATATATGAAAACATTATAAGAACGGCAGACTTCTGAGTCATTTTAGTTACATAATGTATTAACTATCAGCCAACTCTCTTTCAGCATTTCTTACACATTATTTACATATTTAACCTCGCCAAGTTTAACGACTCGACTATGTATGCGAATAAATCTCCAACAGTTTATAAAAATGATTTAATTGAAATATCTGCCAAATCCTTGGGAACAACACAAACACATTTATTTCACCCTGCACTTTTACCGATAACATTTAAAAAACACATACGCACTTGCATTTAGTACATATGCATACATATTCATATCTGTTAGACTTGACATAAGACATTTCCAAGCCAAAACTTAAGTTCTATATAAATAGACGAGACGAGACGATCTAGTGTTCACTTAGCCAATCATATGTATTTTTTAAATAAAAATTAATTTCTGCAAATCAGAGAACTGTCGTCGTTCTTAGCATACGATTTCTTATCAGTTCCTGAAGCCAACTTGAAAAACACAATTAAATGCCGAATAAGCATTAAAGTTTTGCAATTTTAATCAACGTATTTTTATTTATATTTGTTTTTTTTTTTTTTGTTTCTTTTTTTTGTGTTCTTTTTTTTTTTACTGCGTTCTTTATGACCTTATTTTGAAAACAAATCACAATTGAATAATATAAAATATGCGTATATGTTTATAAAAAGCAGCACAAACAATTCAAAATTTATAGTCAGAACAACTTTACATTACTCGTACTTATAATTGCGTTATTATTTGTTTATAATATTTATTTACTTGCGATAAAAACCTCATACGAGACGCCAAATAAAAGAAAAATTGCGCTTAAAGCCTACAAAAGAATGACTTATTGCACACTTGTTTAGAGAAATGAACGTGAATCGTTCTTAATTTGTTTTTTTTTTTTTGTTTTTTTCTATTTTTGTTAATTGTAGCTCATGTGTACTAAACACGATCAAGTCGCGGCGGCAACTAAAATGAAAACCGCCAGCGTAAAGATGAACAGACGCCAAAGCCAACACTGAGATGCGAAGCTGAGCTCAGCAACACGTTGACTTGAAGGCAGAACTCTAGCGTAAGCAGGCGAGATAGCGGCAACGACATCGCCGGCAGCGGCTGGGGCAGCGACGAAAGCAGCAACACTCATTAGCAGCACACGTTCAAGAAGCTCAAGACCTGTCTCTTCCAACACAGTCAGAAAGGAAACCGGTTTTATTTTATTCTTTTTAATTTGTTTCATGTGTTTTTTTTATTTTTGTTTTTTTTTTCCTTCTCCTCTTTTGCTGTTATTATTATTGTTATTGTTATTATATCTGTACTACCTTCTGTAACAATAACTCTGCTATGCAGTAAACTTTGTGGACTTGTGGACATTTCCAACGTTTTTTCTTCTACTACAATTTGCCGTGATAATCGATCTGATAATCAGCTGTTCAGTTTAATGTAGTGGCTAGAGTGACTACATAGACATATAAATATATTATAATTCAATTTATTTCTTGGAAACTCTCTACAAAAAAAGTATTTACATAAAACTAAACATAATTTTACTATATTTACTTATTAACACAAGTCGGGTGATACTGGTCTTCATTATCGCCTGAGTTCACTACATATTCTCAACGTTTAAATCATAGTAAGATCTGAATCATTCACAATTAAAAAATACCACTTTTTACATTTTGAAACCTTTACTAGGGTAACACAAAATTCCCACAATAATAAAAACTCACTTTGAATTTTATGCACAGTGAGCCGGAGAACATGACAAATAACAAGATAAGCAATTATATTTTTGTCTCATCGAGGTAATTAACTTTGTGTAAACCTATAATAATTCAATTTGCAAATTAACGTTTACCTAAGCCAACGAATTTAATTAAAACTTTCTGCAAACATTCTGTATCGTTTCTCATTAATAAAACCCATGATATAAACATATACTGAGCACTCTGCTTTTCATAATGAAATAAGATACATATGCTTGATCATTTGCACAGGTTTCTGATCTGTAAATATAAAAAGGGCTTCATGTCACCTATAAATCTCAAATGGATCGACGGTTGAGATATTCTTTAAAAAGATACGTAGAAATTATATAGTATATCAGAAACTAATGACAGTCCGTCGCTCAATACTCGAGCGAATTCTTGTCATCTTGTTCTACACTAATACTGGCTTAATAGCATTTTACAACAAAAAATATGCCTGTGGTGTTGGCATTATTGTTAGTGCAGACTTTAATCTGGTTTTCATCTATCTATGCCATTAAAATTTTGTACCAAAATTTCATTCTGCATTATTAGTTTTTCGCATATATGAAGGAGGCGTGACCCCTCCCACCACATAGGGGTATAAAAAATAATTTACGACCTATTGTCACACCTACCGAATGTACACGAAAAAATTCATAGAAATTGGCTAAGACGTTTCGGAGCAATTTGGTTACAAATAATGTGACATGAGAATTTTATATAAGTATATAGAAGGTAAATAGATAAAGCGCGTACTTTTGAAATTGGATCGTTTTTGTTGAAAGTTCATTCTGTACACTTCAAAAAATAAGAACCGCTCATTGCAAAAATATTGTTTTTTTCTATACTAAAAATCACTCTTTTTATAAATGAATAAGATACAATCAAGTTAAATATATTTTAAATTTAATTAAGTCTTTATTACACATATACTTTATCGCAGTACAACTAAAATCAACCCGAAAATTAAATCCACCAAATGCTAAGCAGCTTTTACATTTATTTTGGATATTTTATCATTGGAAGCCTGCAAAATATTTTGTAAGAAGGATTTGTAGTACGCGATGTTTGTGTAAAGCACAGGACCAAGAGTATTGCAGCCATCTATGGGCGTGGCAATGCCAACAACACAAGAACTGCCATCACTCTTTGAATAACTGAGCGCCGAACCGGGCGCATTCAGGCACTGCATGCAATTTTTCGAACTAGCAGAAGAACCTGCTGACGTATCCGTTAAGGCAGCCACGCAGATGTGTGCGCTCCTGACGTCGTCATCAAAAGTCCTACTCACAGAATAGCTCTCAAAAGACTTGTTACATTGTTCCATGTTCGTCTTATTAACAGCTGTTTCATGCAGATCGCATTGTATGACGCCCGCTAGAAAGAGAGCAGATATGTCATGAATTGAAGAGAAAATTAAATATTCAAACTGAAGCCCACCAGCATTCTGTCCGAAATGTATGATATGCAAATTGTCGGTGGCAAACGGCTGCTCAAAGTCACTGTGCAAACAGGCTGGAGTTACGCGCTCTGGTTCATCGATCTCTTCCTCCAGCTCAATGATGGCAATGTCACTTCTGGTCATATGCCATTTCTAAGCCAACAACAAATAATCAATATGGAGAAAAATAATTTAAACGTTAAGCTCCCAAACACTTACCGCAAAATTAACATCGATCGTTTCTATCGCATCGTCATAGTCATAGGGATTGATTTCACCGAAGCGTACGAACCGCGGTGTATTGAATGTGAACTCTTCGGGGATGCAGTTGGCCGAAACGAGCACGAATTTCGCATGAATCAATATGCCGGTACAGCGAAATTCAGTCTCCTGTTGGTTCTCATCCGGATACCCAATGGCGGCAATGTACGAATGTTTTTCCAAGACCTTTGACGCGTTCGAAATTGTGCTTTCTGGTACACTTGGTTTCATTGTGGCCACAGGAGCCATCGTAGTCGTGGTCGGTGCCCCGTTACTGATACGGGCTATTATGTCCGTAAGTGGACAGCATATGATCTCCTCGTATAGACCCAGACTGCATGACGTAACATCGTCTTGAACAAGATGATTATTTCGAATCAAGTCATTAACCCTGTCACATTCAGATACTGGAGCGCAGGTGCCCTCGTATTTACTGCTCGTGCAACTATCATTGACTGGAATGTATGGAAATTTAGTTTACCAATAATGTAAAGTACAGGTTAAACCAAATCCCAATACTTACTATTTTGTCCACTTTTTTCGACTGGGTAGTACACCTTTCGGTTTTCCAGTATTGTAACCTTTTCCGTGGCAGTTGGTTTCAGCACATTGTCAGCACCGTGAGTCGGTTGTGTAGGTAAAACATCAGCTCCTGGTTTGCTAAACGTATTTACATATTCTCGTTCTGTATTGAAGATCTCAAATAGATTTCTTTGTTCCGCATCAGTGCTCGCATTAAACATCGTTTGCGAATTTGTATTTCGGTTATTCCGAAGTTGGTCGTGATTTTCGGACACGAGAACAGCGGGGAACAAATTGGAAATTGATTTGTTTTCATCGGATTGCCAAGCCGATGTGTTCTTTTGTTGTACCCTCTCAATTACATTTTGAATATTAGTTGCGGAATTAACAATTTGTGGCTCAGAACTTGGTGTTACGGCAAACTTATCCAGTGTAATGAAATTTTGTGGTAGCAACTCCATTTCCTCTGCCCTTTCACTACGTGTGCTTCCGTATGAACCGGTGACGCGATCATTGGCTTGGGTTACGACATCATGCTCACTTTCCTTGTTGGATCCAGCATCGTATGACCCTTTGCGGTGACTGTCGCCATAAACCGTATTATTTGTCCTGTATGCATCACCATACGAAGTGCCACCATTCGAACCCCTTTCAGTTGTAGTCCCGAGGTAGTTACCACTACCATAGTAGCTACCAAGGGATCCTCCTTGTTCGGGTCCACTTCCATTAAATCCTCCATTTCCATGCACTGGTCCGCTGCCATATGTTCCTCCAGTTCCATGTGCACGTCCACTGCCATAAAATCCTCCACTTCCATGCACTGGTACACTACCATACCAACCTCCAGCTCCATGTGCGCGTCCACTGCCATAAAATCCTCCACTTCCATGCACTGGTACACTACCATACGAACCTCCAGCTCCATGTGCGCGTCCACTGCCATAAAATCCTCCACTTCCATGCACTGGTACTCCACCATACGTTACTCCAGATCCTTGTGTGCGTCCACTGCCATAAAATCCTCCACTTCCATGCACTGGTACTCCACCATACGTTATTCTAGATCCTTGTGTGCGTCCACTGCCATAAAATCCTCCACTTCCATGCACTGGTACACTACCATACGAACCTCCAGCTCCATGTACGCGTCCACTGCCATAAAATCCTCCACTTCCATGCACTGGTACACTACCATACGAACCGCCAGCTCCGAGTGCATGTCCACTACCATAAAATCCTCTACTTCCATACACTGGTGCACTACCATACGATCCTAAAGCTCCCTGTGTGCGTCCACTGCCATAAAATCTTCCACTTTCATCTAAGCGTCCATTACCATACGATCCTCCAGCTCCACGATCCTCACGGCCATTAAATCCGCCATCGTTACCTCGATTATCGGTTGATAGTCCGTTCCCAATCGATTTCGAATTATCTAATAATAATCCATTTTGGCTAGGTGTCGCCATTTCATTATAATTTGGTTCTGGGCCACGTTTAACTTCGAAATCGCTTTCAAAATTGCTAATGGGAGGCTTGCTTGTCACTTGCTTATGAGCCAAAATGTTTGCTGCATTGCTGGCATCTTTTCCGATATTCCTTTCATCTGCCCTATTATCCTTATGATCGCCACTCGGTATACTACGAGAATTTTTACGTGCGACATCACCACCGAATTTAAAGCCATCGCGTTGTGTCGCTTCATTTGGAACCGCATTCACAAAATCAACATTTGTTTGGAAAATATCCGACAACGAGAACGGCTTATCGACTGTTTTTGTATCGGAACGATCATTACCCAATTGCGACTGAATAAAGACAGGTTCGCTTGGCTCGCTCACGGAAATGCTAGAAATAGAAAAATAAACAAAATTAATTCAAATTCAAATTGTTTAACTCACTAACAAAGCTTATACAACATTTTTTTAACTACTTACACAGACGTTGGCGATTCGGGCTGTTGCACGAGAAGTGGACAGCACAGAATCTCCTCGTAGACGTCAAAGCCGCAATGTGGCACTTCTTGCACCGTCAACAGTTTTCGATTCAAATAATCTTGGAGGGTTTGGCACTGCGAGGACTTGACACATTTGCCCACATACGCGCTATGATGGCAAGGATCACCTTCTGTTTATGATTAAAACACGAAATATAAACAAAAAACAACAACAAAAGAGAAGCAAACAAAAAAAAAACAAAACAGTTTAATATGATTTTGAATCGTTTGTTTTGGTTGTGATTCTTTTCTTTTTTTTTTTGTTTTTTTTTTTTACTCATCATATATGGGGAAAATACAAACAAAACACGTCTGCTGGGGTTGCCCAAAGAACCCGGCTTACTCACCGTACAACGACGCAGCGGCCAACATAGTTGACGCTATTGCCGAATAGTACAACAACGTGACCATATGAATTAACGATGATTTCATATTGTTGTTGTTATTGTTGTTATTACAGTTGTTGTTAGTGAACTACGTAGCTATGTAACTCACAAAAGCCAAGTATCAGCACAGCATTAACTTTAACTTATAATAATTATACTTTTTGCCGTTAACCAGATTCGTGATTGATTATTATGCAAAAAAAAAAAAATAACAACAAGAAAAAAATAAAAAGTAAATTTGAATAAACGCTTGACTGAAACCATGTATAGCGTATATAATCCCAAGACGTTTGACTGCCGCTTGCTATACTCGAGCGCTGTTCTAGACAGACTAAAACTGCGCAAAGCAGCGTCTCGAGTAAGTCGTCTCACATGCTCGTTCAGCAGCTTCGGAGCTAAGTAGCTGCTGCTCGAGCCAAGAGCTTCGTTGTCTGAGCTGAGCTGCACTTGAGCTTGAAATTTGCATTGTTGCTGTCATAAGCGACGTTTGGCAGAGGTGACGTCTTAGATAAACTCAGTTCCCAAGAAATCGTTATTTCCAGACAAACTATTCTAATTATTTATGTTGCAAAGTTTTATAAACTACGCATAACTTTGCTATTGAGTTTGTTTCTTTTTTTCCGCTTCTTTTTTTTGCGCATAAAATCACTGTACGATTTAGAAAAACCCCAACCGCACAACAGTCACGTTTGGACAACTAACCATACCTTGCCTCTACTGGGACCCTTCACATTTACATGGTATCTAGGCATATACATATGTATGTGCTCCGCAATGCCAATTATGGTTTTTTTCTAATCGAGCAGCGACTTGAAATTTCACTAGTATTCCGATAAGCGATTACAGCAATCGTGTTGCATTATTTTCAGACTTTCTCGATCTAAGAACAGTCTTGATGAGGTCTGTATTATATTATTATTATAATTTTTTATATTATTTATTTTTTTTCGGTTTTCATAAATCTTAACTAAAGAAAGCAATAAGTGAAATATTATAGACTACATATACAGTAGCGCATCTAGCGTACTAGTCCTATAAAAAATCAGAATCCTCAGCCGCACACTGTCAAAGATACTTCCCATATACATATGTATGTGTGAACGAGTATAAAAAGAATCTTTGATTAATTCGAAAATCTTATACAAATTTATTATAAGAAAAATTTTTTTTTTTACGTCTGTGAGAATTATTTTATACACAACAATGATATCGTATAGTGTTTGCTGTCAGCCATTGGAGCAACATTTTATCGGAAAAACCAAGCCAATAGCTGTCCGGGAGTAACATTTTCAATTGTACGTATAGTTAAATAATTAATACTGACTTTTCTCAATCACGTATATTAAAAGTGTAAATATAGATGAACATACCTACATATATACATACATACAACAACATAAACAAAACGGAGAGCTACTGTTTTTAATTATATAATCATTTTCAATTGGAAATTAATTATTTAGCATCTCTTTAACAATTTAAAATACAAAACAAAATTAAACACAGCCCCACAGCGTAGCTTTGCTGTATGTAAAGCTGAAACGTTGATCGATAATGGGTCTTCAAAGTTATGCAATATTGGAGCATAGTAGGTGCAGTCAATTGCTTAAAACAAATAAATACGAAATGTCAATAACAATTGGGACGAAAATTGCTTAAACAGCTCAAAATGATTGCGAATGATCGCAAAAGAAACTAGAAAGGCAGGTTTTAACCGACTATAGAAAACCCTGTATCCAATCCAAAACTGAATATTTTTTTTTTGTTGCTTTAATATTTTCATTGTGTAAGGATATCTCAAGAAAAAATATATAGTTTTTTTTTAGCAAAAACCCTTTTTCGGCTGATCGTTCCTATGGCAGCTATATGTTATAAGAAACCGATATTTATCATATTCAGGAATATGATTGGATATTACTTAGAATTATCGAATCCAAAATTTGGTATGATATCTTTATAAACAAAAAAGGTTTTTCTCAGTAAATGTTGTTTTTCGGCCGATCGTTCCTATGGCAGCTATATGTTATAGGTTGAAAATCGAAAAAAAAATAAAATCGTTTTGCCTATGGATTAGAAGAGTCTTCGTGCCAAATTTGGTGATTGTAGGTCTAACAGTTTCCGAGATCCGTGCGTTCATACAGACAGACAGACAGACAGACAGACAGACGGACATGACTAGATCGACTCGCCTTTCGATGTTGATCAAGAATATATATACTTTATGGGGTCTGCCACGCCTCCTTCTACCTGTTACATACATTTGCACAACTTTAATATACCTTTTACCATTTTTTGGTACAGGGTATAAATAGCAAACAAAAAGGTGACACTGTAAATCAAAAAGATAACAAAGCCAATTAGCCGCGATTATTCAAAGGCAAATAAACCGCAGATATGTACATACATACATAAGTACAATTGAATCTTTATACGTACTAACAAAGATTGCCGTTGTACATATAAAAAAAAAACAAAAACAAAAAGCAAATTAAATACTGCGAATTGATTATTATTTTTCAATGATTTATGTATTTATTTGTTGGTTTTTCCTTTTACGCTTACTTACATATACAATAACAACTTAAAATAAATTCTTTTAAAAATAATATACATATAGTAGCTAATACTTTTAGTTTTTTTTTTATTGAGTCCGATGCAGTGTGCATCATTACTAACCTGAACGACTTATGTATAAAATAAAAAAAAAATAAAGTAATCCACAGTTTTTACATATTGCCCGCATGTATGTATGTTACATATGCATATATTAGCTCATTGACGATAGATAATCTTTATTTTTTTTTTTTTTTTTTGGTTTTTCATTTTTTGGCTTTTTTTCTTTTTTTTTTTTGTTGGTTTTAGTAGCCATAGATAAATATTTCATAGACATATGTCCTTGTTCGATTGCATGTGAGCAAAATCTCAGCATTTGTCCAATTGATGCCGCCATCTGTGAAATATGCTTCGGCATTGTCCGATGACAATTCGACATAGATCTCAATGCGCGTCAGCGTGGCGCCCATTGTGCTGACCTCCGGGTAACGCAACAATGTCTCAACATCCTCGGTTTTTGTGAACTGCGTCTTATCCATATGCGTCAGAATCAGACGATCACCTGAAACGAAGCGAACAACAGAACGTTCAAGTTTAAGCGCTTCTAAGAATGAGGCACATGTGAACTACGCATGTGACAGTTACATATGGCAGTGATAAGTGTTAAGTGAATTTGGGCATGGCCAAGTAATTCTGAATGTTGTCAAACTGACATTGAATCGCACATACCTGAAATTCTTTGGCCCGCGTTAAAGGCATAGTTCCCTTTGACATTTTTCAATTTCGTGAATGGCACCAGCTCCACGTCCGGATTCAATGTCACGAAACGTGTCTCATCAGTCACGGGCGTTATCTCACTGTAATAAAGATCGACGGCACGCGCTCTACAATTTAGACTGCATGAAACCACGAAGCAAAGTACCATCCAAATGTATTTCATATTGTGTTCTTTATTTTTTATTAATTATTATCTTTTTTTTGGTTTTAGTATTTCTTCTTTTAATTTTTTTTTTTTTTTTCCTTTATATCAGGAAATTTCACTTTGTGCGCGTGCACACAAGAAGTATAAGAAGTTGCTCGCTTGTGACGTTTAAAAAGTTTTAATAGGAATATACGGCATGGTTAACGCTTTTATATCAGTAATCGACACAATCCGGAGAACTCTATCTGTATCAATATTTTGAAAAACGTTATCAGGTATTGGCTCTTTGCCGCTCAATGGAGAGACGCTGCTCTCCCAGCTGCTCCCGGCACAATGCCTTAGCACGTATTGAAAACAGTCAAATGCTCTTTTTTTTCCGGTACGCTTTGGTTCGATTTTTTTTTTTTTTTGTATTATTTTTTCTTTTTATCTGAGTACGCTACCGATCAGTTCATTTAATGATGATCTTACGATAGAGCGTCGGGTGCGCTTATCGCTCGCAAATGCACAATATTTCGCATCTATGTAGGTAATGGGAGTAGAACAATCGTTTCAATTACCGGCATATACTCGTAGGCCTCTGTCCGAGCGTACTTGAATCGGCCTGCCCATGCCTTAGTTTCATTTCTTTTTCGCCACTTCATAATCGCCAAATGAATTGTAATTTCTAAAAATATACTCTATCCGCACTTTATACGCGAAACAATGCTCATAACGCGATTACTCAAAACAAACAAACAAACCAAAAAAAAAAACAAAGCATTGCTGATAACTCAAACATAAAAAATATCCAGTAAATTAATAAGAAAAACTGCAATAAAAAATTATATTTGACTTCGCAATGCGCTCATTTATCATTATGCGAAGTAATTGTCGCGGTTTCGCCTTTACTCGCGTGCTTTTTTGGCATGGTCTGCGAAAGGCTTTCGTAAGTGCGATTGCATATTAAAATGGGATTCACACGTCATACGTGTCCAAGAGAAAAGAATGAAGCTAGCAGCTGACAATTAAGGAAGTACTGTAAAACTCAATTAAGTTGTGCGCTCTTGGTTCAAGTTCTTTTTTTTGGCCAATATGCAATTTTGTACTGAAACTTTTTTGTTTTGTTGAACCCCGATAATCTGAAATAGCATTTTTTTTACGCATTAGAGAGGTTTTCACTTTATCTTGATTTTAATTTAACTGGGTTTAAAAAAGAAAAATTAAAATTAACGGGACCTTTACATTTCAGTGATTTTCACATATTGTTTTTTTTTTTTTTTTTTTGAAATGTAGTCGGGGAGCAGCTGTCGATAAGTTGACATGAAGCCCACAAAATTTCTAGTTAAATAAATAATTAAACTGAAAATTATTTTTTTTTTTGTTTTTCAAGTTATACATTACAAATTATAAGAGGTTTTTCTTTGACAAATCTACACCCTACTGTCAGTACTGCAACCTCGATCTCCCTATTTCAGTCATCCACATCCTAACATCCTGCCCCTCCTTCAACAATCTCAGATCTCAACTCTTCCCGAACACAAACCCAATACATAGCCTATCAGCAACTGATCCCAATGATCTCAAAGCATTAATCGAATTTTTAAGAAAGGCTAATTTGCTACATCTCCTTTAAAATAAAAAAACACCCCATAATATATACCAAATAATAAATAATACACACTATACATAATATAATTGTAATTTAAACATAATTTTACAAACTGTCAATATTAATATCATTAAGCTTAAGGCCTTGTAGTCATAGCTAATAATTAAATATAGTTTATAAATTTATTTCAATAAGTTATAAACTCTGTATAAATAAATAAATAATAAATAAGAGGTTTTATAAATAAAATTAAATTTTTAATAGGTTTTTGTATTCATTGAATTGCAAATAAATTTCGCATTAACGAGGGGACCAAAATCTATGGAAATTTTACAAATTAACAAAGTTTTTTCAAGGAGCCAAAACTTTGTTAAGAATTATTGAAGTGTACGATTTAGCGCGATTCGACTGTAGTACAATAGCAAAAATTATGATCTGCAGTTTCGCATGCTATTTAGTCATATAATGGGGACCCAGTTATCTATCTTCTTACCCTAGAAAAGTCCACTCGAAATGGAAAGTATCCGATTTAATAGGCAATAGTTCGTATATGAAAAACATAGGAGGATGCCGCCACTCAACTTAATTCGTTTATTTAATGGCAAAGCGTGTTGAATGGTGGATTTTCAAGTAATATAAAATTATAAATCATTTCAAGTGCATTGCTAATCTTTCACACATTTCATATATATACATATTGTATTTCTTGATTTGACATTCGTCTCTGAGAATTCGATGTTCAATCTTATATTCAACATTTTATTGGCCACCCAACAAATCTAACCTGCCATAACAAGTTGCCAGGCTGCAAACGTGTGAAGAATTCCCCACTGATTTGCCAGTTTATTGAAGTCATTTTGAATAGCCTTTCATTGTGAAGAAATGAATTACGGTCCGATAATATTTTCTAGAGCACCTGACGCACTTCATTCTAATAAGTAATTTTTGCCATCTAATATTTGTTTGATTGTTTACGTTTATTTGCGAAATATTATTAATATATTATCAAAATTGTGTTTTCCTTTGGGTTGTTTTTGTTTTGTTTTGAAAAGTATTTACACAGTTTTTACTTCCGTCGAAGCTTTGACGTGTTACTAATGATAATATTTAATCATTTATGATGTCCATATGCGACCTAAGTACTCTCCAAAATTGATTAACTCAGCTGTCACGGGCTTATGTTCCAATCGCCAATCTCTTGCGCTAATATGGAAATCACAAGTTGCGATTTATGAAAACGGCTGATCGGGAGAACTCTTTAGAGATGGCCAGCTAATAAATTTCTTAATATGCAAGAAGCCTCTAGCCCCATCCCATCCCAAAGCATTTCATATAGAATCGCAGTCTTCTATAACGAACTACTCTCTAACGAGTATTTCTCTTTTTAATACACAGAATTTTTCCAATTTTTTGCATATATAGTCCAATTTTTTCATACATTTATCCGTTTATGGGAACTATCCCGTTATGAGGATAATGCGTTTTTGAAAATTTTGCTGTGTTAATTAAATATAGTTTACTATCTTTAACATGCCTATAACGAAATCGCTTTATAACGAAATGATTGGCCAGCCCCAACAAATTCAGAGTCCGACTTTATACAAAAAATATACTTATAGTACATACATACATATACATATATGTATATATTAACTAAGTCTCTTTTGCAAAATTTAGCTGCGAGTATCTGATAATGGATTTATGTACGTATGTGCATATGTACAGGTATATAAAAAATCACAAAAAGCAATTCGCTTAATATAGTCTGAAGATGTGTGAGTAAATGCGAGATTAAAAAGTGAAATACATTGATTTATATATATATACATATGCCATTGGGATCATAGCTTTGAAATTTACTCATGTTCGTGCTTATGCATAAATATTGTTGTTAAAAAATATTTTCACAAACTGAATGTCTTATGCAACTTAAACATTTACTCGGTGCCATAGAATTGCGCCTGATAGCTGAAGTTGACGGTTTGACTAGCCTCGATCACAATTGAGATGAAACGTTGGCCAATGCCGCCAGCGACGACGTAGGCATTGCCATTGTTGTTGTCCTGCGTGCAGGTAATGTTCACGTAGGTGACAATGGCGCCAGTTCCCTCCTGTGGGTAGGTCAATTGTATGGAGACATCCTTGCGTGCGGGATAGACATAGACATCGGCGGCTTGTGCGACCAGACGATCTCCTATTAATGAGACAGGCGTTAAAACATTTAGTATATTTCATTAATATACTGACACAATATTTGCCATTACACACTAAAAGTTTAAGGATATCATCATTTTTTGTATGAAGTCTCTGCATGCACAAAGTACATAATAAAAACTTTCAGTTGAGTGGGAAATGTAAGGAACTATTCAATTTGAATATCAACTCGTGAATGCACGGGTAAGGGAAGGATCCTTAAATGCTTACAAGCATTAATTAATCCTTAAATGCTTTTAAATCCCACTTCAACTGTCAGCTTTGTTTAGAGTTAAATGTATATCCAAGTGGACCTTGGGGCCAGCGGTCTATTGAACTGAACATACCGGAGACTTGTCCGCCCAAATTATAGCGCACAGTTTGCTGGCCTTGGGCTTGGGCCTGAATCCTTGAGAGACGCTTCAATGGGTACTTCAGCATCAGGCTGTGCACATCCTTAACGACGGTTATGTTGCGCAGATTCACCACAGGTTGCGCTTCCACGGCGACCGATGGAGGTGCACGTGCATCAACTGCTGCGCAGCTCAGCAGAGCCACGGCCACGGCGACAACGGAAAATAGACACAACTTGCACATGATGCGAGGTACTCTGCAATAATTAGAGAATAGAGAAATAGCGACGAGCCAACCGTGATTGACTTGCAACGTATACTATGAATCGTCGCTGGCGCACGGGCATTATTTATTTATGCCCTTGCTGTGCGAATTTGTGCGACTTATGCCTTGATTCGATTAGCTTCAGCGTAATTTCTAGTTTGGAAATGGCTTATCAGTGAATTGCCCACTCTCCAACAGCGAAGCTTAATCACATTAGCAAAGTGACAGAGTATTGCCAGCTGATAACGTGAGTGAGTCGACCTGACGCATGATAGACGCGGAATGAGACAGTAACGCTGCCAGTGACTGGGACCGGGACCGGCAATCGAGCGACGCGCAAAGTGAGGCACATGCAGCACTTCATCGCCATATCAATTAAATTAAACGATTTTGGAAGTCTGCAGCACATTAGCCAATTAATTTATTTTATTACGAATATATTTTATTAATTCTATACACCCTACAAACGAAAGTACATACACACATACTTGTATGGATATTCTAATCATATGGAGCATATGGAACTGTACAATATGGCTTCTGGCGTTAAACTACACTCCCTAAATAAAGTTAAGACAACATCGAATCGGAATGAGGAATCTAAATACTCGAACAGCTTCAAATGATTAAATTTCACATAGCTAATGAAGACGAATTCCTTTTCCTCAGGTATAAAATGGTAAACGGTTGAAAACCCACATTTACTAAAAAAAAAACCCTTTAGCTTTTCAAGTTGTTATTACCAAATTTCGGATTTAATAATTCTAGGTTATATCCAATATTATGTATATCGGTTCACTATATCATATAACTACCACGGGAATGATCCATCGAAAAACCACAATTACTGAGAAAAGTTTTTTTGTTTATTAAGATATCATTTCCAAAGTTTACATTTCATACTTTGAAGTAATATCCAATCAAATACCTGAATATTAAAAATATCGCTTAGATTTTAAACTGTGTACAGGATAAGCTAAAGTCGGGTGTACCACCGACTATGGCCCTGCCTTTCTAGATTTTTGTTCGATTTTTGTAGGGTATAAAAATATTTCGCAAATGGTATACCAAATATCGATAAGCATAAACCAAACATTTGAGTCCCTAACAAAAAAACGCTTTCAAATAAATCTATGTATATGTAGTCTATGGGAAATTCTATCAAGCTAAAACCTTTGCTGGGAGCAGACATGGCTATCAATTTGTTATGAATCTCTTATTATATGACAAATTTGATACAATTGGCTAAACATTCGTTTCCAAAACATGGTATGTCTTGTATGACTAGAATTTTCGTATCGATAACATCGACTTCGTAGAACTAACTTCAAAACTTCTTGGAAAAATCAAAATCGAAGCCACTTGAGGCTTTTCAGTTACTCTTTGAAGTAATTAATTTTGACGATTAAACGAAACGATAAGAATTCACTGCTCGTGTGAACACCACGATTGGATAAGCAAACAATGAGTAATAAAAATTAATAATAATTCGCAATCACAAAATTCGTACCATTTATTAGACGTAATCTTTAAGTAGATCCCGCCATTGCTTAAATGGCCACTCTAGATGCCTCATTTCAAAGAAAAGACAGAAAAAAACTGGATTATATCTTTTATCATACTATTCTACCGTTTCTATAATTTTATCATGTGTATATTATATGCAAATAAATTAGCAGCTGAATTTATGTTGTCATTCTCACAAAATATATGCCTGCATAAGCTCGAGATAAAATATGGTTTCATGGCATGTTACTGCAAGTCGAATATCTCAAGTGTATCAGTTATTTCAAATCATTACCTTTGGTTTTCATCTCTAAATGGCAACGATTATGCATATGATCGGCAACTTCGTTAAAATATCACATACCCAATGCAAATAAATCATGGAGACTTGTTGATTGTTTTAAAATTTTTCGATTCAAGTTTTTTTTCGAAAATGTTTATTCTTCATTCAGACTTATACCTCTAAGATGATTTTCACATTGACACGTACTCATTAATGTCTCAATTATAGATTCTGTGTAAATATATAAATATGCATATACATATGTATGTATTTAAAAATTATCCAACTAATCAATTAATTAAATTATTTCTTGACAACACACCCTTATTAGAATTACATTTATTTAGGTGTTACCTACAACGCTTCGAGTAGTAAATAATTATTTTAAAGTTTTCTTTAAAAACAAAAAAAAAAAAGAAAATCAAAAATAAAGTGTATATATATGTATATATATCTTAGAAAATATTTAATAAAAATTGAATTTTACAAGTTCTTTTTCTTTTATAATAAAAAAAACGACAAAAAGAAATAAAATAAATTTTCTTGGCAATGTTAAAGCATAGTAGAACAGTGAAATACCGATTTCCATTTAAAAGAATGCGGTATCGAAATCGTAATTATATATTTAACACTATGTTATTGTTGTTGTTGGGTTAGTCTTTTAAATTTACATTTTTTTTTTTTCTTATTATTATATATCTCTTTATTCTGATGTTTTAAAAACAGAAACATTAAAAATTGCATAAAACACACACGCCATCGCTCACACGCGCATATGCTATCTATCTCTTTCGTGCTGGCGTCAAATCGTATGAAACACTTGCATGAAGAAGTAAAAACACAAAGCAACCAACAACAACAATTTAGTTACTCATGCAATTTCGTATTCGTTCTATTTCCTAAAAAAAAAAACAAGACTAAAACAAGTTAGCATTATACACATTTTGACGCAAAGAATTACTCATTAAAAAAAAAAAGAATGAAGAATAAGCTGAATACTAAATTGCATGAATGTCCAAATATTGATCTAACAAAAAATTACTTATTTCTTATGTCGTCGTGTCCATGCTTTCAATGAAATTCGTACTTGTCGTTGCCTCTAATAACGTTCTGTTGAAACCCTTGTGTAGTATTTGTTGCTAATGTTGATGTTGTTGCTGTAGACGGTAATGATGATGAGTGGAAGCTGCTTATTGGACAACACCCACAACAACAGATTGCACAGTTTAGAAACTTGGTTTGATCTCCTTGAACCACCATTGCTGGTAGCTGTCGTTCACATCGCAATGGCCCAAGGAGAGCTGCTGCGTTGTGGGATGCACTGCCATGCATTTCTTGTGCACCCTGTGCAGTAGATGTTTCGTCTTTTCGTTATAGCTCCATGGCCCATCCACGGTGCCCAGACGGCAGACGGCCAATTTAATGCCCTGACGGTCGGCTTCAACGCAACGCTCACCAATGCCCAACTGGCCGGCAGCATTCAGACGCACCAATTGATTGTTGCCACCGCCATGACAGAATGTCAGGCCCATAATCGCAGGTGGTTGATGGCCCATTGAATCCAGGCAGCCATCCGTTGCCTCTGACCGCATCTCACCCCAATGTAAATTCGCGGGCAAACCAGGAAACTTGTCATACACATCGTATGCAATATTGTCCATATACCATTGAAATGACTTGCAGCCCAATCTTTTCTTAAGAGCCAACTGTTGACTGATGTCACCCATATCGAGGTACCTGGCTAACGGTTCACGGGTATAGAAATACTGCTTGTGCGTCTCATCGAACCACGTCTCGATTACGCGCTTGTAGTTGATTGTGATCAACGGACCCTTCTTCTTTTGTGCCAGTTTGCCGAAGTTGTACGGCATAAAGCCACGGTAGACATGACCCACATGCGAGCATGGCACCCACTCAATGCTGCCGCCACATTGCCAGATCTTGAAGCTTAATTCGAAATTTTCACCGCCCCAGACGAGCAATCCCGGATCGTAGGCACCCAGTTCAAGGAAATACTCCCGATTGATAGCAAACAGGCCACCCGCATGCGTTGGACTGCGGTACGGCTCGGAATTATGCGCTCGGCGACGTTGCTCGCGCCGTGGCACCTCATTCTCTTTGTACAGCATGCCCCATTCAAATATGCCACGGAAGTGATTATCATTGCCGTAGACTGGTCGATATTCGAAATTCTTGTGGTCAATGCCATCGATGATCGGCACCGTCATCACAGTACGATCGCGATAGATTGGTGCTAACAGCGGTGGGAGCCAATTCGTGTTCACCTCGCAATGCGCGTCCAGAAAAACGATTACCTCACCTGCCAAGTTAAAACCGCAAAATGTAAGCAAATGAAACATTACGCTCGCAACTTCTCACTCTACTTACCTGTTGCCTCCTGAGCACCACGTGATCGCGTGCGTATGAGGCCCTCGCGTTCCTTATTCCTTATAATCCTTACTAAGCCATTGAATTGCTTTACATAGTCATCCAGCTTCGTTTTGAGATTAGCCTTGTCTGAGTAGTCGTCCACCAGTATGATCTCGTGCAGTACATGCTTGGGCGAACGGTCGATCACGGAATGCACGGTACGCAAAAGTACCGAGAAGCCTTCATTATGGAAGACAACAATGACGCTCGTCTTGGGCAGATCATACGGATAATCCCAGTGCTTGCACTCTTCCAGCCGTGTATCACGCACGGCACGATGCATCGAGATCTCGTCGGAGCAAGCAATATTCATGCCATACTCCATTTCCGATTCGTCTGCGAGATTCTTCTTGTCGGGTGAGAGTACGTGCGCTTCGCCATTTTCGCCGGGTCCGCTACGTGGCTTCACGTCTTTTGGCTCAAAGTTGCCAAGCCCTAGACATTATTCGTTATCATAGCATGGAAGAAAATAAACAATGTACAATTAAACAAATGTGCTAAGTACAAGCAAACTGTGCAAATAATAAATATAACATCAGTCTGCTTGTAATAAACAACTATAACAACAAAAGCAAACAACGAAAACAATTTGCACAATATTGCAGAGACCAAACTGTAACCCCCCTCCCCGCTAGTATACTACCCAGCTGGGTAACGTAACGGTTGCCATTTTAGATGTAGCTACGCATGCGCTACCAACTTCTACACACCTTCAATCAATTTGGGCACCTCAAGAGGCCGACTCTCCAGCCGCTGATGCTGAAACCGTGCACCACCAAAACGCGCATGGTATGCATTCTGTACACGCCGATGGTGATCGCTCCAGTTCGTTAGCAAATAGATCAAGGGCAGGATGACGAGCAGGACAAGCACAATGCGGCAGATTCGACCGCTGCGTATATTGCTCACGCGCATGGCTAGCAGTGAAGGTGTGGCTTAGGCGTAATCAAAACTGCTGGCCTCTTTGACTAGTTGCCGGATCCTGTCCTGCTCTTGTTGGTCGAGCTAGTCACAATTATCAGCTTATGTTTGTTGTTTGATTGGCTGATTTCGGCGCGTATTTTCCGTTTTTTTTAATTAGTTTTCTAATTAAATATTGTTGTGGTGCTGTTGACGTGTCTTGCCCGGTCGTTGTTGTTATTTCAATCGAAAAAGTTATTCTCTAGCAGAAGCAGAAGAAACAGCAAACTGTGTTATAGAGCTGCACTACTACTAGCATACCGTGCACGAATAATTAAGTTAACGCAACTATTACCTAGGCACTTCGGCTCTTGGATGGAAGATGTTTCACTGCTACCACAAAAAAAAAAACAACAAAACACAGAAAAAAAAATAACAAACGAGTTAGAACTAAGCAAGCGAGCGCAAGTCGAGTAAGCGAGCAAGCAAACGGCCGGTAGCACTTAAACAATAAGCTCACCAGGTGAGCGAACAAAAAAGCCAACAATCGCACATACGAATCTGTTGAACAAAAGGCAGGAGACAAAAATTGAAGTTTCCACAGCAGTCGAGTTTTTTTTAAGTCTGTTGGCAGTGTGCGTCTGTTTGGTTATCTGTTGCGTTGAACAACAACTGCGACTTGTTAAATGTACACCAGCGTATGTCCACTTTTTTTTTTTGTTATTTTGTTTTCGTATTTATCTCTCTTATTTTATTTATAAACGAAACAAAAGCACGCAAACGGGCAAAAGCGGCTTTTTTGCAGCGGTGCCATCATACGACCAAAGTTTACTAACATTCACATTTACATTAGAGCTGTAAAACTATCGATAGTACCAATGGTCTTCCGATTTTGAAAGGGTTGTCACGTCACCACGCTTTCTTTGGATGAAAACCTTTCTATGGTCAGGACATAAATCCCGGGACACGATTATAATAATTGCTTTTACTAGTTGAAATTTGCATGATTTTGAGCATTTCAAATTTTTTAATGCATTAATACTACTTTTTACTTTTTTACTCTGTTAAACCATATGTTACAAACGGAAAAAGGGTCACCCTTATGTTTTCGAAAAAAAAAACAAATATTATTAATCCGGTTACATTTACTACAATTAAATGAAAGTTGTTGTTTATCGAAATAAAAACAAGCAAATAAAAAACATTAACAAACAAAAATGGATGCAAACAAAGTAAAGCACTCCTTTAAAAATCCCAATTACAGCAACACGCTACCTGGTGGCCGTGCTAAAGTATACAAGTCGTTGAAACAGATATTGACGCAGGAGCGCCATCATAAATGGCCTGAGGAAGCTCCGATCTGTATGTCGTAAATCTTAAAAATAATAAAAGCAACAAACTATAAAATTTTGTTTTCATAATAGATGCCGCACTAAATGCGCCGCCCTCTTTTGTGCCTGCAAAGAAATACTCGGACATCAGCGGTCTTACGGGTCTTTACCGTGATCCACATACGAAGCTACGTTTTAACAATGTTGAGGAGTTTGCGACTATACAAAATTTGCCCTCAGACATTGTCAATGGGTACTTGCAGTTGCGTGGTCACTCGAACTTAATGTCATAACGTTTTCAGGCTAGCAACAACTGCAGCAGTACTGGTAGGAATAGTAAAAGCGTCTGGCGAGGCATTGGCTTGCGGATGGGCGAATCATAATCAATGAAAATATATTGAAATAGTGGCAGTTGATCTCACGTTAAACATGAGCATTAGATGAACCAAACGAGTCAATCAGCATTATAAACAATTCATATTACTTATATTCCAACTTTCTCTTAACGCCAGCATTGACTTAAACGCGAATGAATAACAGAATGCTTATACATTCAATACTGAATTGGCTTACTATTATTGGAGATATGACTGATGCCGGCAACTTATTTTCATTGAAGACTTGGACTTGGAGTTTTTTTATATTTACAGTTTGTTATTGCATTATTATTTTTTATTGATATTTAAAGAGTCCATTGAAAAGTGCACCACAGCTTAATGTTAACAAAAGAAATTATATGCAAATAATTAAATACACACAGGTATAAAACAATAATCAACTTTAATCAACAAAAACTATTAACTTTGTTTTTAATGCCTCAACTCTCATGATAAATTGTTATGTGCTCTTGTTGAGCTTTGTTGGTTGTTATAGAAGCACCATAGGCACAATGTTTATATGTAGCGTATATCGAAGATAGATATGTACTTTGATAAGCAAGAAAAAACCAAATCAAATCAAATTGAAAATGAGTTAATGAATTCCGCATGTGACAACACTCCATCGCCCTGACCACCAAACGGACTAAAAAAAACCTTCTTTGTTCTCTACAGGTCATTAAATTCGGTAAAGCAATGGGCTTCAAAGTGACACCTTTTTTTATAGGTTTCAATTAATGTTAAAACTATAAAAACAAAACAAAGTTGCAAGAGAATTATCATTTATTTATTTACACATAATTAATAATATATTTATTATAGGCTAACTTAGTTGTTAGAACTTGCTCTGAGCAATAGCACCGAAGGCCTTCAGCTCTGGATGATTATCTTAAAAGAAGCATTATATTAATGCTATTTAATAAGGAGGTGGCCTCAGGTGTTGAAGTGTACAGCGGTCAACCGGAATGATTGATTGGCCGCGATATACTGTTCGGCTGTGTCATTGCCCGTATGTCCGCGCGAAAGAAACGCGGCAGGCAGGAAATGTCCAACTGGTACTTGACCACGACTAGCATGGCCAAAGTCTTGAGGCTAGGCGCAAAATCCAGCACATGCGTGTCATTGTTGTCAATTAGAGCGGTATGGTCTTCCATGGAATAAGGGTGTGGCGCGTCTAACTCAAAGACTGGACTTGTGCCGCCGAAAAGAAACAAGCGCGTATCCTTAACAATGGCACACTGACGCCGACGCGCACTAGGCGGTTTTCCATTCGCTTTTATTAAATTCCAAAAATTCGTTTTTGGATCGAAGGTATACAAGTCGTTGAAATGCTGTTGCAGTAGTCCATTGTAGCCGCCAAATACAAAGATCAGGTCATTATAGATGAACATTGAATGACTCCGCCGACCCACGGGCACTTTTCCCGTGGGTAATGGACGATGCCAAACCTTTGACTTTAAATCCAAGAAGACTATCTCATGGCAATACATTTCCTCTTGACTGTGATACGGACTATGCTTGTCTCCACGTCCGCCAAAGATATACATGCGTCCGTGTATGGCCACTGCGGAGTGAAAATCCCTGTACGAAGGTGGCTGTCCAAATGTCTGTATGTAACGCCACTCGAATGTGTCTAGATTGAGACAATGCACATCGCTGCTAAACTCATTGATCTCATCGACAAAACCGCCAAAAATGTACATGCAATTGTCGACGACATACGCTGAATGTCCATCACGTGCTCCAGGCACTGCGCCTGTTACCGCCGGACGGGACCATTGCGCACTCTTCGGATCAAAGCAATAGAGCACATTGCACAGATTCTCATCGTTGCGGCCACCCCAGATGTAGATTTTCTCTTGGTAAGCGACTGCTGTATGGCCATAACGTTGAAACGGTACTCTTGGGTATTTGAGTATCGTACCATCCGCTTGCTTTTGCTGCGGCACCAACGTCCAGCGTAGCGTGTTTGTGTTCAGCACATGAACATCAATTGGCTCGTTTAGACGGTAGTCATCTCCAGTGCAGTAGCCGCCAAATGAGTAAATAAAGTCGCCAACACCAACGGCAGCATGATTAACGCGTTGAGGGCCTCCGTCCAGATGCACAATCCAGCGCATATTGCGACAGTCGTGTATATTTTGAGGTTCTACGAACCGTCGATACACTGCGTTACTTAGCACACTCTGCGTATATCAAGAACCGGGGGGCATTCAGGCAGGCAGGCAGTTGATGCAGAAAGTGAATATAAAATTTACATACAATTACCGACTGACTTCACAACATATGTATAAGAAATATTACAAAAAAAATAATAAATATCGTTGAATTACGTACGTTTTGAATTTTCTTTTTGTTACTTTTTCTATACAGTTTTTAAGCGCACACGCGCACTTGGACTTATGCAGCTACAATTACGTGAATAGAAATTTCTAAGCGAATTTGTCTCAAATTATAAGCAATTTGTGATTTTTTTTCCTTTTCGTTTAGAAAAACGTTGTTTTCGTGCTCTGCAAACTCTATTCGTAAGATTATCTGGAGTGCAGCTGAAACTATTAGGGCTGCCACGTCGCAAAACTGGGTCCGGTCGCCGGTGAACCAGCATTGACCGGACCCACGAAACAGGATTTTACGTTGCTCACCACTGATTCCTCTGGAACAACAACGAAGCAATACCACTGCTATAAGGAGCTGTCAGCATATCAATGAGAGGTTTAATTTTCTCGAGTTCATCTTAAAACAAGACTAAAAAACATGTAAATATGTTTATTGATTCGTTATTGTTATTTGTTTCAACGATGTGTTTCCATACACACAACTGATTTTGCGCATATTTCGCTTTTTAATAGTGTTGGCCTAAAAAAATCCACATTGTTGTACAACTAAGAGTTGTTTGTTGTGTTATAAGCCTAAAATTGAAAAAGTGCAGACTCGGTTTCCATATAAAATTTTCGGTTATAAACTCGCTCGTCCTCACTTTTGCGGTGGGTTGATAAATGGAAATTATTTGATTGTAAATAATAAAAACGTTACGCGCCATATCCTAAGCGTTTAAACCAGGAACAGAACACTGTTGTTGTGCTGACAACCCTACTAAAACTATTGTCTTCGTTCGCCCACAGCTGTTCGTAAGACGTTTTTCAACACTGAATTCGGTCAAAATGTGTCAAAAAAAAAACATTAACAAGCGCAACGTAAACGTAAAGCATTACGTTACGTAGTGCTTGTGCGGTTTTTGTGCGAATTATTGGTGAAAAACTCCATTCTTACGCAGATATTTAAAAAATTGGCCGCGTTTAAACAATAAAAATCGAAAAAAAACTTAAAAACCCTAAAAACATGTTAAGTGTAGTGTTTGCTTGTGAAAAATGTTTCAAAAAGCTTGAAAAACAACATGAAATTGTTGATTTTTGTAGTTGCTGATTTTCTGCCGCAGTCGCAGCGAGAAAACATCAGCGTCGACAGAGCTAGAGCTGCCGCTCTCTCGATTTGTAAACAGTCACATTAACGTCGTCACGTAACGTAATAACCAGCAACTTTTACGAATTGTTTCGATGAGAGAGAATTTTGCATTAGTTTTATGGAAATTCTCCCATTTTTAAAGTAATACAATGGTAATGATGAGAGGGAACACATTTTCATATAAAAATTACTCTCCCATACATGAGAGACCCGTCACATTGCTCTGTGCTCGAGAGTGGACAATTTTTTTTGTTGTCGCATTGTCATTTGCCGAGTTCAACTGCAGCAGTTGAATAATATTAGAAATTAATAAAATTAAATACAAAACAGAAGCGCAGCCACATGCAAATGAAATAAAATAAATAATAATATTTGTTTATAGTGAAATATAATTAAAAGCAAATTTGAAATGTGGAAAAAAAATGAATCAATAGTTGATTTCGTGTGCGCCTGACATCTAATGAACGAGAAAGAACGAGAGCAAACGAGTGAGTTGTAAGCAGTAGTGAGCGCGTGCGAGAGCTGACATATGTACAGTGGAACAGACGTAATTTTCGCAAAATAAAAAAAGAAATTAAAAATTGAAAATAATTTATGTTGCTACTTGCTCAGTGTTGCCACAGTGTACGAATTAAATATTTTCGAATGCACTGGTGAGTGTCAATGATAAGAAGAAAGTAAAATAAGTTTAAAAATGTAGATCTCAATTGCATTTTTTATTTTATTTTGTTTTTTTTTTTTTTATTTTTTTTTTTTTTCGAATTAAAATTTTAAACGAATTTTCAAATTTTTTGTGCCATGTACAAAAATTTTGTAAATTGCTAATTTTTTTCCGTTGTGTACTTAGGATTTGTTTCTTACAGTTCACCTAAAAACTAAAAGAGATTTAAAACAAAATTGTGCAAAAACTGCGTTGTGTGCTGTAGACCATGGATCACTTTCAGACATCGCTGGATCCACGTAAACAGGAACTATTGGAGGCACGTTTTATTGGAGCTAGGGTGAGTCGGAATGTCTAGTTTTTTTTAGTTGGATATAAGACGACAAATATATTATTATGCCAGGGTTGCACACAGAATTTTTAAAAGTAACAAAATTTTTAAAATCGGAAATTTTTTTGTATGTGAATTTATAGTGTAAAAATATGCATTATTTTTTACTTTTTGGGAAACCAAAAAAAATTCATTAATATGTAGTGTAGTCATAGTATAGCCATATATATATCTACATTTTTCTAAAAATACTTAACTAAAAATCGAAGTTGCCGATTTTATCAATCAATTTAATTTCGAAAGTTTCGACGGAACTTCAACTTTGTGAAAAAATTAGTCAAATTGGCGATAATCGACAAATACATCTGTACTGTTATAGTGAAAGATAATACAATGGACTCTATTACCAGAGCATTCACTTTAGTCAAAATATATCATATGCATAAGAAGATGCATATACATATAAACCTACATATTTATGAACACACATATGTATACATATATATAACAGTATTTATGTACGTGTATGATTTCAAATGTATACGTATATCCATATTAAAAATTTTTAAAAGTAACAAAATTTTTGATCAAAATTTTTTTGTATGTGAATTTATAGTGTAAAAATATGCATTATTTTTTACTTTTTGGGAAACCAAAAAAAAATTCATTAATATGTAGTGTAGTCATAGTATAGCCATATATATATCTACATTTTTCTAAAGATACCATGAGTTTTTTTTTTTTTTTTTTTTTTTTTTTTTTTTTTTTTTTTTTTTTTTTTTTTTTTTTTTTTTTTTTTGTGTGTGTGTGTGTGTGTGTGTGTGTGTGTGTGTGTGTGTGTGTGTGTGTGTGTGTGTGTGTGTGTGTGTGTGTGTGTGTGTGTGTGTGTGTGTGTGTGTGTGTGTGTGTGTGTGTGTGTGTGTGTGTGTGTGTGTGTGTGTGTGTGTGTGTGTGTGTGTGTGTGTGTGTGTGTGTGTGTGTGTGTGTGTGTGTGTGTGTGTGTGTGTGTGTGTGTGTGTGTGTGTGTGTGTGTGTGTGTGTGTGTGTGTGTGTGTGTGTGTGTGTGTGTGTGTGTGTGTGTGTGTGTGTGTGTGTGTGTGTGTGTGTGTGTGTGTGTGTGTGTGTGTGTGTGTGTGTGTGTGTGTGTGTGTGTGTGTGTGTGTGTGTGTGTGTGTGTGTGTGTGTGTGTGTGT